>KZ308409.1:543511-556324 GCA_000376725.2 Ladona fulva | reverse complement strand
AAATGCAAACTTAAAATATAATAGTAATTATAATCTCTTCTTTACTTTAACATAAAAAAGATGATTAAGATGAGTCTGAAATAACTTGAAAGTTAGAGGAAATTCAGATTCCCATCTTTAACGACATTTCCAGCAATTAAGGAAATTCAAAGAAAACATTCTCCAATAGCAATAAACGAATGAAAATTAATCTCAAATAGATATTTGCTGTTCTAACCACCAGCAAGGCTAATAGGCTTGTTTATTAGGCTAATGTCCTTTTCCCTGGCTCCATGTGTAAAAAAAACTGTAGAAAATATTTTAATATACACATTTAGGTAGGCGAAGCTTACAAAAATCAGGCTAAAATTTTCCCTGAACAAGGTATATTAACTTATTATAATTTATAATAAATCAGTAATTTTCTTTCGTATTTTCTATTAATTAGTTAAGTAAAACGCTGTACAGGACAATGAATATCAGTAAAGAATCATTTGAGGATTTTTGGCCTGCAGTTTGCTCAATAAATACATTTAACTATCTCCACTGTCACCATTCTTTCCTCTTCACAGTCTTCCTCCTCATTCTACATCAACCATTATGTTCTCTCTTCCCTTCTCACTATTATTCCCTTCCACACCCGCATAAATTCCCTATATCCTTCCCTTTATCTCTGTTCAATGCAAATGTGCCGCTCGACCTAAACGTCGTTTCCCACATTAGCTAACATAATCGTGGACTCATCAATGGGTACACACCTCTCGTGAAGTAATTAGGACTCATTTCTCAGTCGAGCGGGAAGAAAGTATCGTCGATAAACTCATGGGGATTGGCTCCTATCACCTCCCGAAAAGGATACTGATGGGCAAGAAAATAACGTTATACCGGATGGAAGCGAATATAAGATTACATCGTTTATTGAATGTAAACCAGTCATTCTGCCTCTCACACAACTTCCAACGCATAATTGGTACGTTTCTCGCGTAACCGCGTATATGCATGGACACCGCAACTCTGTGACGGAGCCAACAAACCTTTGTAGTGATCATGAACGAATTAGAGGTAGATTCATTTTCTTCCTTTATTTATTCATTTCAGATTTATTTCTCATAATATGTAGACATTAGATTCAGGGAAAATTCTTACCGATAGTTTTTAAGATACATGTAATTTAATACCTTTACTTCTGGGATCATCTTCCGGAATTTAAAGATATATTGATTTTACATTTGTTATAATAAAAGTAGTTTATTTGAGGATATTAATTTCTAATCTATTCCAAAATATCTACGAAATATTCCTTTTATTCTTTGTTTATTATTAAATAAGAAATTTCCTAATAATAGCACGAATCTGAAATTTCACAGGTCGTACCTATTTTCTTCTAAGATTATTGAAAAGCATTCAAACTCATAGCACTTCACATAAATCACCTTGAATGTAGAGCTTTATGTCATTTTTAATATATAGCTACATTAGATAAGAATAGACTGTCTTCAGATGGGGAATGGTAGAAGAGTAAGGTGGGAATTCTATTAGGTACAAATGAGGCCGTGCGAAGAAGACAAGCAATGTCCGGTTAGGGAAAATTTTCTGTTTCTAACACCTGAGGTATTCTGAAAAAATGTGACTTAGAAAATACAGTGACTTAAAAAAGAAAGATTATAGGTTAATGGATAAGGGTGGAAATTTCGAAAGTGTTTCTTGATTAAAAGACATTCTCTAAATGATAATACCAAGAAGGTGAAGGAATAGAGAACAAGTAACCAAGAGCGAAATGACAATAAACGGAGACAATCATTTCTTCTTTTCTAAACAATCGAATATTTCTTCCGATCTTCCTATACTTCATACCGACTTACATTTAAAAATATACCTTTACAAGACCTTGTACTGAGTACAATATGTGGGTATGCAAAGGACAACCAAGATTCCTGGCATCGCTTGATTTGAAAAAGAAGGCTGAATATTTACTTTGTTGATGTCGAGTCGGCAAAACCTTCTGAATAACGCGCAGCTAAATTTCTTATGGTATATTTCCCGAATTAAATCTCCAATGAAAATGCTTACCTTTAATTAACTTTATTTTTAGACTGGCTAATCTCTACCGGTATTTTCCATTCCTACTTAAAATATCATTCTTATATATTGCTATATAAATATAATTCTTTCTTCAATTTTTATCTGATTTAATCAACCCTCCGTGTTATTAGCAAAATTGTCAAAAGGATTAAATGTCACCAAGTCCAACGTTTTGAACAACCCTCGCCTCGGTTTTAACAGTTTACTCCGTATCCAAGAGTCTACAAAGAGGGTCTGATTATAATCCCCAAGTGTATCTAATTCTTATATCACTGATGATACGTTAGGTTTTTCGTAAGATGTTTTTAGATTTTAAGAATGACACGGTTGTAGAAAATGTATCTAAATAAAAGTTGCAATGAATTTCTTTCATGCGCAAACAAAGGCGATATTAGGTCCTAAAGATTCTACGAACTAATTTTCGAAGATATTCAGTGATATTACGAATAATTTTACAATTTAATATGTTTCTATCGTAACGATATTCAACGGCGATGAATTATCGAAATGATTTTATAACGCTGTTATCGAAATGATAACGTTCAGTACATCTATTCCTAGGTATTGTTTTCTTAACAACAATATGATTAACATAATGAGATGATCGAATCTTCCNAACGTTTTGAACAACCCTCGCCTCGGTTTTAAACTGTTCATCCCTCCAGACTGCTTTATTTTTTATACTGTAGTTCAATAGTTAAGCAATTTAAAATATTTGTTAATATCAATAAATTGTTTTACCTCCTGTATTCCTGTTTCGATTTTTTGTTCTTAAAGGCGGTACTGATTCGATTTCAGATCGGAAACCTTTATATACATTTAATGTTCTTCAGCAGTAGAACTCGTAACTTAGGAGACGTCAGATGAAAGGATTATGAATAGAATCGCAACTTTCTCCGAGATAGAATGGAATAATTTCCTAGAAAATGTTTTCAAATCTAAAAATACGCATTCGGTAATTTAGTGCAAAGTTATCCGCAGTAATTCATTCGGAAATCATACAGTTGATACAATGAGAGTGAGCGTCAGCCGTTAAAGTCTCCAGCTAAAGCAAATGGAAGGTAAACGTCCGAAACACAATCATTTGGGAGCCTCTCGCTAAGCCCAACGTAATCGTGTAGCGGCGAACGAAAAAAGATGCTTTATGGGATAGACATTCTAATTAAAGTAGATAGGAATCTTGTCTTCATTTCTGCTCGACTATCATAAATCCAAATCCTTTCTCCTCCATACCACGGCACGGCGAACGAGAATCGCCAAGACGAATCCCTTTTTATTCGCTACATGAGCAATCTTTTTTCCTCGACGATGCCATACCACCACAAACGCTGATTTATTCCCCCTATTGAGATCACGGCGTAGGTATTCGGAAAGAACTCGAGAATGGCGCGGTGGATCCAATTATTACCACCGATCCGCGGAGTTCACGTGGGGAGGGGCACTCAGCGGGAATGGGCGGTATAAACAAAGCGCTTCCGCTTTAATGCGACGCATGAGCGGCGAAAGGTCGAATCGTCCGCTTTCAATTATCCGTGACACCCAGAGCACGCCCACCGCGGGGGAGAAAGTTGGCCAGAGAGATGCAGGAATCGTGGGTGGAACTCGGAGGCGGCCCCCTGGGGCACCCTTGCCCACCCCACGCACTCTTCCCCGCGGTCACTTCATCCTCCCACTGAAGATGCCGACATGAGGGTGGGATATATATACGCACCCTTACCATGAAACATTGATGCAGCTTAATTCTATAATGAGCTAGCTTTACTAGAAGGCTTGTTTACTTAATAATCAAAATTTATGGGCAAAACTACCTCCGTTCAAATTAAAGGTGCTACCGAAACGGAAGTATTATTCATAAAAGCATTTGTATTGGCCTTGGGGTCATATTGACCGTGACTAATCAAGGGTTAATGGTACACCACATGGCGGAGATGTTAACATTCAAGATTTATCGTTCTTTAGTAAGACCTCTCTTGAAAATCAAGTAAAAGGACGAACGCTGTTTTAATGACTAACACCAGATTCCCACTACGATATTATGTTCGAAAAAATCAATAAAAAAATTGGAAAGGCTTAAAATGTTTCCCAAATATGGTAGATTTATAATTATATTGGCTATTGCTAGGAAAAGATCTCTTACGATAGAGTGAGAAAGGAAATCCATCCCTCCTTTAAAATGATTCATTGCAAATAGATGTCTTGAATAATTATATCTGCTTTGAGTATTTATTAATCCTTCAGTTTTCACTCTCCGACTTTGAATGTTGCCAGTTTTAAGAACAATACTAAAATTTTATACTACTTGCCGGAGCTATTTTACTTTATTTTTTAGTTTAAACGTTATCTTAGTAATGTGGGTTATCTTTAGAAAAAATATCACAAATAAACTCCCTCAACTTGCGTTTTTCTATATTCTATGAGTTTGTTACAGCCTGTAGATATCTTGCTATACGTTGATTTCATATAATTAATTCGTGGCTAAATTAAACAAAACTCCTTTGAAAAGGATACTCCAAAATATCCACCATTTCTAAGTCTATCTAGCTTAAAGTTTGTATAAATTTAGCATTTTCTTAGAAATAACTTTGTTTTTTGCTTATAGTTACCACCTTAAATGGGTCAACGATCTATTACTCCTTTTAGTGTATGAAAAGAGAAACCCAAGAGAATAATTTTAATGAATCCAAGATATCACTAACCTATTCTTGTACGTTAAGAGCGATTAACCCAGCTTAAAGTAAGAATGATTGTTAGAGATGATTATTTTCGAGTTTTCTTTCTAATCAAAGCTACTCACTGCAGTTAATTTCTGGGCCAACAAGAGATAATATAACGACAAATTTGAATGGATGATTTGAATGGATGAATGAATGGAATGGATAATTTGAATTTGAATGGATGGTTACCAAAGCTTTTCAAAAATTCATTATTGTTAAAGAACAATCAATTTGTTTCGAATACCATGACAGCAAAAATCAGCCAGACCAAAAGCTTCCATAAACATGGAGAAAAGGTCCAGTGCGTTACCTAACCCTTTCCTTATCTTATATCCTTTAAACGCGAGACGGCACTTGCATCCCACCCCACAAACCCACCTCTTCTTCCCACCATCTCACCGCCTCCGTCCCCCCTGCGGCAACGATTTACAACGCCATTGCCTCTTTTAGTAATGAACGCGAAGCAGCGTTATATTTCAAGGGAGGTTTGGGCAGAGGCCGCGGCGGTAGGCGCCGAGGCTCAATCAGTGGAACTGAGTCCGCTAATGACGGTGAATCCCCGACCGCCCACCACCCCAATTACGGCACCCGACACGATGCGGGTTAAAATAAACGGACTGGTATTCTTACCTAAATAGCACGCTACTGGGAGATTACTACTCCACCAATCTCGGTACATACCTGGAAAAAAGAAAGAGCATACATTAGTATTTTTCTTCTCCTTGAAATTACTTACAAGAACTAGTTTTGCAACATGTTTTAGAGAAGACATTAGTCAACCGAGTAGACAACTGTTTTGGATACGGGGCGGGATGTTTACTCTTAAATAGAGATTGCGGACGAGAAATGAAAATGGATCCTTATGCATAAAATAAGCCGTGTTTCTAAGCTACATAAGCGCTGCGCAGCTGAAATCGCAATATACATAGAAAAATATGAACATTTATTTTTAATNGTATTGAGAACAATACTTGCGAAGTGCGACCACTGAGAACCCTAACCTCTGCTGGTTGGAATTCTTCAACGGTTAGTTTGCTCGCAAACAAAGGCTATTAGGAGCTATTCTCCAAGTCTAATGTCATGTGATGAATTGCTATACGTGATAAATTTTAAATATAGTACTTCGATTCTACTTTATCTATTTATTCTAGTTCTCCCTTGATAATTATCAATTTACTCCGGTTTTCCTCATCAAAAAAATACTACCACGAGCCAAGAGTCAAGAATAACTAACAAAATAATTCAAACAGCATTTATAATTATTTAAGTGTTAAACATATCACAATCTTTCTATACTCTTTACATGGCCTGTATAAAAACCTCTATGCCCAGTTCGGCTTTCAGAAAGGGAAAGGAACGAGGGATGCAATCGGGGTAATGAGGGTACTAGTAGAACGATGAAATGTAATAACGTTAATGAACAGATAGAATAAATGAAAAGAGATTTTTGGATATCGTGTAATTTCATTCCGTTGTTGCTAGGTTAAACGCAAACTAAAATATTTATCCATAAACTTCAAGATCTTTCCATTAACAATTTTTTACTTATTTTAGTGGTACTATTTTAGAATCTACGATAATAGGTGCATATGAACAGCTTGCATTGATCAGTCATATCAGTTATGACAGTGTACCGAATGAGAACTGTAGTCACCCGGCAGCTTTGATAACATATATCGCCTAATTTTATCAAACGAAGTAAGTAAAAATTGGAAATAATTTGAGGAAGAAAAGGAGCTTTATACACAAAATAAGGCTTTTTCGCGGACAAGGTCTAGTTAGTAATTAAGTCGAGACGTCTGGTGAGGTGCAGGTTCTCAACCTATTCCTCCGTTAAAATCACCTCGCAAGAACTCTTCAGAAAATCCTCGCGTGAATAATTTTAAAACACTTCCTTGAATTCTGGTTTAAGCTTTCTAAATCAAATCAGTCGGTATTGAATTGCGCATAACTAACACGTAGATTTCCATTTCGATTCTCTTACGTAAGAGAATAATCTCTGCAATAACGCCACTTCATTACCGCAGTGGCCAGAGAGAAAAGCTTTTCAAAAGTTTTAGAGTATAGGAGTATTGAATTATCAATGAAAAATCGTAATTTTGACATCCTCATTTAATACTCTTGCCTTCTGAAGCCCAACATTGAAAAATTTTGGATCATTAATACTCCTTTCATTAAAAATAACAGATATTGCTGCTGTATTTACACGCACATGACATAATTATAAAATCGCACGAACGCGATTTCTGTAGATGTATGTTGTCAGGAGCATTACAGGAGTTGAAGTATGATTAGCTGTATAAAGCAGTGTATCAGGCGTGATCAACTTATAGGCCAAGGAAAATGAAAGGATGAACTAAATCGTGCTTGGTAAAAGTTCATCTTTCCCTTGTTCCGGGAATACAATAATTGAATGGTAAATCCTATTGTCTAGGCAAATTTCAGTTTTTCCAGTCGTAAACTATCGCTGTCAAGCAATCAGTACCAGAGTCGACCGCAGAGGAAGAAATATCTGCCACCACTGAATCAAATAAAATACACGTTATGGCAAAAATGCTGTTGTTCGGAATATGTGTTCTAAAATTTTCAAGCATTTAAAAGCATAAAAATCGCATTAGAATAGTTCTATTAATCGATCCTCATCAAGGTTTCTCAACCCAAGGATTGCTTTGTTGTAACTCTCCAAGCTATCGTGTCCCACGCCAAGTGTTTCTTTCCCTTAAAATTCCCCACTTTAACACGATAAATTGTCTCTCTCTCGTGGTTTTCCCTAAAAATTACTCTGTCATCCCTCCCTTCCACTGTTACTTCCAATACTTTATCCAAGTCTTTAGTGGTCTATCTTACCACAGTGTATGCCCATACGTTATCTTTTTACGAATGATTTACCTTGACTTCTTTCATTTGCCATTCGCAGGTAGTCTTCTACTTTATTATTAGCTCTGTTTGTCCATATTTCAATATAAATATCTGTCATATATTTGTCGATAATTTAGCAACCAATAAAAAAAATCTTACTTAAACTAAGGGGAAAAATAAATATTCTGGCGGGAAATTTCACAGCTAGATAATTATATTTGCTCTTTTGCGTTAATTTGTATATTTGAAATGGCTCGGCCCTTCTTTGGACTACAACCTTGTCGTGGTGGAAGGGCTTGCGTGTTCCTATGACCTAGAGAGTGTAACTGGCGGGAACTGTGTTCCTGTTAAGGTCACCCATGCCAGAATGGTCAATAGGTAGGGGCCAGACGAAAGGTAGTCCACGCAGCGTCTGTACCTCAGTGAGGCGGCTGCAAAGGCGTCTGTACCCCAGTGGGGCGGCCATTATGAGTGATGGTGGTGTCACGTTAAAAGAAAGGTTGAGGAAGGCAAGGGGAGATCACCTCGACCACCACAAATGTATCCCCAGCAATTATGATGTGCCAATACAAAAATATTGTAAGTGGCGTAAACGGGACTCAGCTCTCTAAGGGAGTATCGTGCCCGGCAGGGATAGCAGTAAGGCTATCTCGGTCGTCATTCCACGAAACCCTTACCCAGGAAACGACAAGAAAAGAAGAGAGAAGATGGCCAAGGAAACAAGGGTGGGAACCTGGAATGTTAGGACAATGCTTAGGAAAGGGAAGTTGGAAAATGTAAAGGTAGAAATGAGGAGGTCCAACATTAACATACTAGGGCTATGTGAAGTGCGATAGAAGGATGGGGGTGATTTCTGGAGTGATGATGTCACAGTAATTTTCAGTGGGGGAAATACTAGCCAGAGGGGAGTTGCGGTAATGCTAGATAATACAGCGGGAAAAGCCGTGATAGCCACAGAGCTAATAAGCGACCGGGTTATGTTAGCAGAAATAAAGGCTGAGCCAGTAAACACGGTGATAGTTCAGGTGTACTTGCCCACTAGTGAACATAGTGACGATGAAGTAGAACTTGTTTATGAACAAATAGAAGAAGCAATGAGAATGGTTAGAGGCAATAAAAACCTAACCGTAATGGGGGACTGGAATGCAGTAGTTGGGCAAGGCAAAGATGGAGAAGAAGTGGGAGGGTTCGGACTAGGAAATAGAAACGAAAGGGGACAGAAATTAGCAGACTTTTGTAAGAGGAATATCATCTGAATTACAAGCACACTTTTTCAGCACCATAACAGGAGGAGGTACATATGGAAAAATTCAGGAGATACGGATAGGTAGCAAATTGATTACATTTTGGTAAGAAAAAGGTTTAGAAATAGTGTTAAAAATTCAAAAAGTTACCCTGGTGCTGACGTTGACTCAGATCATAACCCGATAATGATGAAAACCGAGCTAAAGTTTAAGAAGATCTTTCGGGCAAAAATTACACCCAAATGGAACCATGAAGCCCTTAAGAATAGGAAAGCTAGAGAGTTCCAAAAGTCGGTCAGTAAGGCCTTAGAGGATAAGGGAAGGGAACTTACTATAGACGGAGAATGGGAAAAGATTAGAAACAGTATCAGGGATATTGCCCAAGTAACTATTGGGAGGGTCAAGCAAAACAAAATTAGGAAACCATGGGTGACGGTAGAAATGACAAATAAAATGTAGGAAAGAAGGAAATGCAAAAAGGTTAACACAGAGCGTGGAAGTAGAATGTATAGGGCTCCCAATACGAACTCAGAAGGGAAACAAATAGGGCAAGGGAACAGTGGTGGAAGGATCAATGTAACGAAATAGAAAAGCTGGACGAAAGTGGGAGGGTCGACCTAATGTATAGAAAGGTGAAACAGTTAACGGGAAATAAAACACGAAACAGAACAACCACAATAAAAGATAATAATGGTAAAGTTATACGAGATCCAGCCAGCATAAGGGAAAGGTGGAAAGAATATGTCGAGGAACTATATGGGAAGGACATGAAGCCAACAAACATAATGTTAGAAAGTGAACAAGAAGTGGAGGATGATGATGTTGGACCTGGGATATTAGATAGTGAAATTGATAGGGCCTTGCGTGATATGAAAGGAAACAAAGCAACGGGCATTGACGAGATACCAGTTGAGCTACTTAAAAACCTGAGGGGAAAGGGTAAGAGGAAATTCTATAATTTATGTAGAAAAATTTATGATGATGGGGAGTGGCCAGAGGATTTCACTAAGACAATCCTGATTCCTTTACAGAAAAAGAATAATGCTTCTGAGTGACGGGATTATCGTACAATCAGTTTAATATCTCACGCGGCAAAGGTTATTCTAAGGGTATTGAACAGAAGAATTGAAGGAAAATATAAGGGGGAAATAGGAGAGGACCAGTTCGGCTTTCAGAAAGGGAAAGGAACGAGGGATGCAATCGGGGTAATGAGGGTACTAGTAGAACGAAGCCTGAAATTTAAAAGGATGTATGTGCATGTTTTGTCGATTTTAAAAAGGCTTTCGATAGAGTTCAATTGCAAAAACTAATGGGAATTTAAAGAAAATTGGGTTGGTCTGGAAAGATAGGCGTTTGGTGCAAAATTTGTACTTGAATCAAAAAGCACGAGTTAGAATAACTGAGGGGGAGTCGGAATGGACAGAGATAGGAAGAGGGGTAAGACAAGGCTGCTCATTATCATCATCGCTTTTTAATATATATGCAGAGGAAATGGTGAATGAAGCTTGGGAAGAAAGGGAGTGAAAGTTGGCGGGGAAGTCAGTACGATATGCAGACGATAAAGCTATTATGTGCGATTCCGAAAGGGGTTTACAAATACTAGTAAATGCACTAAACGATAAAGGAATATGGAATGAAAAGGGAAACGATAAGGGAATATGGAATGAAAATTAACGTAAGTAAAACTAAAGTAATGAGATTCACTAAGGGAAAGAAGGCAAAGTTAACGGTCAGGGTGGATGGCGAAAAACTAGAACAGGTGGAAAAATTCTCGTACTTGGGTAGTGATCTATCTTGGGATGGGAGGTGCGGAGATGAGGTTCGAAAAAAAGTAGCATTGGCCAAGAAAGCTTTTATGAAGCGAAGGGAATTGATGACAAAGGGTCTCGATAAACGAATCAGGAAAAGATTGGTAAAATTCTTGATATGGATTGTTATGCTGTATGAGTGTGAAACATGGACATGGACGAAAAGAGGACATCAAAAGATTGGAGGCATTTGAGATGTGGGTGTGGCGTAAGATGGAAAAGGTGAGCTAGGTGGATAGAAAAGAAAAATAGAGGTTCTAGAAATGGTTGGGGAGGAAAGGATTTTAATTGAAGTAATTAAGCGCCGACAGAAGAAATGGGTGGGTCGAATATTGAGAGGAAATGGAGAGCTGAAGAGCGTGATTGAGGGTAGAATGCAGGGGAGGAAACAGAGTGGAAGGCAGAGGCAAAAGATGTTGGATGAAATAAAGGGCGGAGTGAGTTATCAGTTAACGAAAGAAAAGGCTATGAATGGGGAATATTAGGGCACATGGACCTACCGAAAGGTAGAACACTTAAGTAAGAAATGGCTAGGCCGAACAAGCCATTAATTTGTAACTGTCAATAGTACTCAAAACGTTTTTATCTGCAAAATATTGATATATGATATATGCAGTGAAAGGACAAAAACGTTCTGTTAAGAATTTTTGCGATAAATCAGTGATCGTTACTGAGACACTTCGGAACGCAAGACAAAAATCTTTTTAAGAAGGAAAATTTAAATTCAGGCTTAATTTACTCGATCTATTCAGAGAAAGTACGTTCTTGGAAGATGTTGCGGATAAAATTCGTCTACCTGTTACATAGGCCGATCTGATACCGCGGAAATCAAGGAAAAATCAGGAAAATAGATGCCAGTAGTAGCTGCTTCAGGAATTGATTTTTTCCGAGAACGATACGCGACAGTAATCGAAACCTTAAGGAAGTAGAGTCATGGTTCATGAACCCCCTGCCACACGCCAATATGCGTCTCTCAGGGTATGTATGTGTAATTACTCTGTATGTGTAATGTGCTTCGTCGAAATCCGTCTTGGAAATAACCGAAAAAAAAACCCATAGCAGCTGAACGATTTCCGGATCTCGAGTGACATAACATACCATTCATTCGTATAGCATCAATGATTTAACCAGAAGGTCCACATCACAAGCGCTTATCACCTCTTGATCAGTCATTTGTTGCACAAGACAAGAGGCAGGGGAAAGTACCTCAACGAGCAACGCATAAAAGAACAACAAACAATGGTCGAATAAATTTCGCCTTTTGTATTCAGGGGCATGGAGTTGCGTTGTGACGACTGCAGCATTCGTCTATCAGGAATGATGACCGCGTCGTGAGCGTAAGGAGAATCTCGCATGGGCTTACAAATGAGATATCCTTTAAAGAAACACGGTTCGGATGGATAAAGCGAGTGAACTGTTCCATTCCTTGGGGCATGAGGGGCAGTAGCACTTAATGAATGCTTCGGCGGGACGAGGGAGCGAATGGTGGAGAGGGTGAGTGAAAGAAAGTTGGGGGTGAGGTAGTGAGATGAAGGATGGAGAGAACTTGTCTCGGTGGCAAGCTACGGCCTGTGTACCCTGTCAACCAACAATGTCTCCACTCGTGAAGATTTTCTCCTCTTTTCCCCTTTCCGTAAGTGACACGATGGGCAGAGTGTGGAGGAAGAAAGACCTGTCTTCTTGATACGCGCATCTTATGTAGTCGAAGAAGTCGTAAAAAAAGTGAGAGGCACCTTGAGGCCTCCACTCAGACCTTTTAAGAGCAGAAAGTTACCATTTTCGGAACATTTTGCGTTCATTGAAAATAAGTTTGTACTTTGAGCGCCAAATTTGCATTGAATAAGGCAGTGGTATCAAGCTGCATAGAGTGATAAATATTATTTCTTAAGGACTACGTAGAAATCAACCGATTAATCGATGCCACAAATTTTGCGTATCCATGCCCACGGGATTATCCATGAAACCTTTTTGCTACAAAGAAGCGTTTTCAACTGAACACCGTCATCAGCAAATTAGTGGAAAACATACAATGTACCTTTTTACTTCCACGATGGACGCTACTAGTAACTCGTAGCTGTTGGCTTTTGATGATGTGTTAGGGTCTTACTTCGTAGAGTGGTTATATAT
>KZ308409.1:525951-543421 GCA_000376725.2 Ladona fulva | reverse complement strand
ATATATATATATGCCAAAAAAGTAGTATTTTCGATCATATTATATGATTCTAATAATAACTCTCGCACACAATACTTCACCGAAGATTTGATTTCCTAGAAATAAAACTGAGAACTGAATTCTGTTTATCTCAAATAGTTATTTCAGTTTCTTAATAAAAGATTTTCCGCATATATTCAGATATAAATCACCTCATAAGTCATGTGATGGAATCTATAAGGAAAACGAACACGGCTGTGGTAAGACTTCGAGAAAAGCTCCTAAGAGCCGTTGTATAGAATAACTTATAATGTTGTAAGAATAACTGAAGAATCAGTTATTCTTCTTTCCCGAAGATGGCAACATAGTTGCCCAAACACATATTGAGAACAATACTTGCGAAGTGCGACCACTGAGAACCCTAACCTCTGCTGGTTGGAATTCTTCAACGGTTAGTTTGCTCGCAAACAAAGGCTATTAGGAGCTATTCTCCAAGTCTAATGTCATGTGATGAATTGCTATACGTGATAAATTTTAAATATAGTACTTCGATTCTACTTTATCTATTTATTCTAGTTCTCCCTTGATAATTATCAATTTACTCCGGTTTTCCTCATCAAAAAAATACTACCACGAGCCAAGAGTCAAGAATAACTAACAAAATAATTCAAACAGCATTTATAATTATTTAAGTGTTAAACATATCACAATCTTTCTATACTCTTTACATGGCCTGTATAAAAACCTCTATACCTATTTTGATTTGATAATAATTTCTGTAGAAATCTAGGATGTATTTCAGAAATTTGGAAGAAAATCAGAATAAATTTAAGGAAATTAAATCATTAGCATTCATCACAGAGATATTTTATGCAAACGAGATGTATTTAGGTTTGTATGATCCGCCACCATTAAATGTTCAACGACTAGACCCAACTGTAAATCCAACTTGACAAATATTGCTAATAATAAATGGTTTTCTCCTTCACAATTTCCATTCTGAATGATTCCGTTTCTCTTAAATTTCACCCATTTTAAATGTAAGGCACTCGATTGCCTACAACAGCTTAAATTATTATAAACGGATAATCTGTCAGATTATCCCATTCTTCCATCCGAGAACATATCCTGCGTGAATCGAGGCAAGAACTAAAAGTCTATAACTACTTCATAGATAAATCAATGACCGTACTTCAATTGAGAAATATGCTATTATTCCACTACATACGTAGATGTAATGATAACGAAAACATTGATTTCATGAAGTGTACGTATCAGCTAAAACAATTAAAAAAACTTCCAACATGAAACGCCATCTCAAGTGTAAACCTTATCAAAGCCTAGATTTATTTCTTAGGAACTCAAATAGATAGCATATAATTTATCCCTAAACGATTTTCTTTCGGGGGAAAAAGGAAAAACGATCACATCGTTCGATGATGGTGAACTTAAAGAGGTCAGTTGCGCTTTTTTCTTGAAATCGCTCCATAGAGTCTCAAGCGACGACTCTCGGATAAAAAACAGGACACTGGAGTAGACAAACGGAGGTTACATTCGAAAGTGTGGCATTATACTCAGATGATCGCAAGCAGCATAACAAATCATTCGCTTTACTTTTCCACGAACTTCCTCAGACTAAAGCTTTCTAACAAGGAAATGCCGACTACTTTGATCAGAAATGTCACGATATTTAATAGGGACAAAAATGACTTATTTCTTATTTTCTTTTATTGACAGCTAATAATTCTTATCATTTTAAAATTTTGTTGTAACTTTCCTAAATTCTAATAATATTCTACAATTAGATAATATAAAACGAGGAAGGTTACTAGATTTTTTGGGTTCATTTCTTCCTTAAGCATGTCATATTTTACATTAATATCATCGTACATACATTATTTCACTGACTGTAAATAATATGGAGTGATTAACTAGACGTGTCTCCCACTGCTACTAATTTGAAAAGCAAATAACCAAGAACTACTTAACACAACTAGAAAACGAGGTATGTTGATAGCAAAACGCAAATATCATAACAAAACGTTTCATTTGCTATTTTATTTATAATAACATTACCAATTAAAGTGAGCGATTAATTTTCCATCGCTTTTGATAATCATGTTCTGAAATTTGTGGAGGAATATTATTCTAACCTTCGAAATAAAAAGTTATTACATTAAAAGTAACCTATCAGTAAAATAAAACTCGTAGAAAAGCTTCTGTTTTTTCACTACTATATTTAACCTACAAAAATAAATCGGACTTAAAATCATTCGGGCATGTAATTTTTGTAGACGAAACTTCAGGATCTGCAAATTTTGCAAATTTCTTCAATTTATGCTACTGAACAATGAATATCTTTACCGTTTACAGCACATATTATCTAATAATAATAGTACATGAATGATTCCATTGAAATTTTTATACGTAATCATGATTTCCTTTTGTAAAAGGTCCATCTAAAATATGGGTGTCCACGCGCCACATGCGGTTCTTATTCAACTCTTTGCAAACCGAGTAATGAATTATTTCTTCGTATTTTCATGCAATATTCTACTCTAAATCTTGACAGCTGAAATAGAAGAAAGCTAAGACAGAATGTCTAATGGTGAATAGTAAATTTTCATAAATACACAGAAGCACCTTCTCTGCGGGCAGCGTTAGCCTTAGGAGCCAATGCGGTTCATCGAAGATGAAAGCTTGGTAACCCTAAATCTGAACGTAGTACAAAAAGAACTTATCTATATGTAAAGAAATAGGATAAATGGGATAAATTTTTTTTTAAATAACATCATATCGGAACACGTTTCATTAAATCCACCTCTGGACTTTTACTCAAAGAACCTGCCGTATGAATCCCAGGTCGAAAATGATTTGGAAGACACTGCGCTAGAAGCTTTCTTGTGATAATGAAGTAAATTCCAGTAGCAACCACGATAAATATCAGCCCAAATGATTGCTCAATATAACCATTTTTTCAACAAATCGGAGACGACTTTCAGGCCCTCTCAATAGAGAAATAATGCACTTCTTTATTAAATTAAATTGAGTATGCTGTTGCAAAATATCACCACAAGTAAGGACAAAAGACCGGGAGAGGATATATCACTGAAGAAAATCCGTTTCAATGAAATTTTCGCAAATTAATTCATTTACATGGGTGAGTATGGCCTGATGGAAAGGTTCTGTTGCCAAACAAGAAATGAATTTCTCGACAAAATCACATAATATACGAATGTCTATTTTCCTTTCTATCTTCTATTTACAACCTAACGATTTCGCCAACTTCCCTAATTTATGTCTTAGTAATTCAGAAACGACTCTTGAAAATACATCTTTGTGACAAATTCTAAGGATCACAAGCTTACACTGAATTAATAAACGGGGTTCCAAGGTCCTTCTTAGCAAATAATCCATCTCTACATTCTTAAATGACCATTCTTTCCCAAATATCTTACATATATTCAACGTATTGTCTGCAGCATTTCTCTCAGCTGACCTACCTCACTGAGTCAATATTTATTCCGCCACCGTAATAACAAAACCCCTCCATCTCGTGCATTGAAAAACAAACTTTGTTTTTCTCCTCCATAATTACGTTATTCGTAAATTTCAAGATTGTCACTGCGGCATTCAAACTTTCAATCATGGCTCACTTAGATCCTCGTGATTAACATCTGGACATAGGAGGGGAAACATAGAATGAAACTTAAAAATCAACATTTCTGATCGAGATAGTGCCGCATTATCTTCGAACATTGGGCAGTCCTAGGCTATAGCTGACTAAACCCACGCAATTTAGGACGGATGAGACTTTTCGGTCGAGTGAAATTAAGAGAATAGAGAAGCAATAGAAGGAATGGGTACAGACTGGAAATGGGTGCGTTGACGTGCGCAGATGAAAGGCAGGATGGGCAGGTGAAATAGGAATGGGCGTGGGCACTCGAATCACTCGGACTGCTAACAATGATGGTCACTCGTGTGTTGAGATACATAGTGGAGAGAGAGACATGACAGAGGAGTCGGGACTTAAGAAAACTTTGAAGAGACGTGTTGTGGGTGAAGGCGATGGGTGTGGTGGCGATGCACCTTGGGAAGGGGCGAGGCAAAATCTCGTCGGGATGCGATCAAGAGAGATAAGGTGATGAGATCGGGAAACATCTTGGGATGGGTGATAGGAATAAACACATATAATTGTGAGGAAAAATCGGTGAATACTCTCTCTAAAATATTTCTCGGAGGCAATATAATAAATGAAATCTTTATAATTGAATCTTTCAAGATATTATGAATCCATAACTGCCGACGGGCTGCTTGGTATACGTAGATTTTATAGCTATAAATTTGGATAAATTGTCAAAACTATTAGAACTTCTCGTGGTGAGAATCTCTAAGAAAATATACCATTTCCTTGTATTATCCCATTTCCACATATTAGTCTACCACAAAAAATTCTTATCGATGTAATACTTTCGTTGAATATATTTCAGACGAGTTAATTTTTACTACCTGGAATGAATTGTTTCGCAAACATTAGCATTTTTCCTTTACAGATTAGGAAGCCAGAGGGAATGATTTCGATGACCATTATGACATACCATTTTGCACTGATGACGCGATTATCGCAATTTAAACCAGGACTCCTTGTTAACGGCTGCCATGGCCCAGATTTTCACTTGACAAACACTATTCACCCTTTAAAAGCAGTAAATATTTCTTATGGATTTCACGTGGGTGATTAGTAGCAATTTTAATAAGTTACTTCAAATAAGTGGATTTTATTTTACAGCTTGGGTTTTCAGAGAAAATGAATAAAAAAATATCAATAAAATTCTATAAAAGCCACTGAAAATACCCGTTCCCCATATTTATAACGCGGTTTCGGGGCAGTTCATTTCACTCGTATTATAAGACAACCGCACTGAAAACTGAGGATAACGCTCTTATTATTACAGAGTTATTAAAAAATTAGTGTTAAAAATTCAATTTGGGAACGTGTTACATTTGAAAGGCCATAATAATAATGAAAAAGATTTCGTAAACTCAAAAAATCTTCTGCTGGAAGTTTACCTTTTCTTTGTTATTAGACTTTTTTTAAATAAAACGGAGATATAATTGATGAATTATAATATAACTTTATATCAGTTATCTATATATATTTTGAATAATCTCCTGTTTAGAATCAAACGGAAACTTAAAGAGAAATCCATAAAAGAGTAATAAATTGGCGGTCAGTAATCTGATACCGTGGGCGGGAACCAGCAGTGCAATTGACGGCGCTATAATCAACAGCGTAATATTACATGAGACATTGCCTAATTCTTATCGAATAGTGTTTAGAAGCTGCTATTGCTATCAATATATGTGTTATAGGCAATAGTGGTGAAAATTTTATTTGAACTTTAAGGTTACAGTTAGATCGCTTTCGATAATGGTTTTGAAACGCTCGGCTGCATTCACCCAAGCTCCTGATGAGTTTTTGATGAAGAGATTTAAAATAATTTTTATTGTTCCCTCAAACCTGAAATGAGTAAGCCGTAATTTAAGAAGTCGAGAAACTACAACTCTAGAACGCTTTTAATTAGAAAATCGAACTCTATAAGGAGCAATTAATGATTTAGCTAATTATTTGCCTAAAACATTTGTTGATGGGAAAAACTCACTCAAAGAAGGAAGGAATACGATCTTTGTGTGGGTAATAAATTCGATAGTGAATGAGTATAATCTAACCATCTCCTTAGGTAAAACATCAGTTTCTGTTATTCTAAATTTGAGTGATTTCAACGAGCTAAACCAGAGTCGTTTCGGTGAAAGGAGGATAGAAAAATCACGGTAAAAATAAAATTGTGGCATATTTAGGAACTCTGATGGCACTCTATTCCAAGAGCTAGATTTCTGGTACCCTGCGCGGTTTATGACTTCTTAGGGCACGTAAAAGCAGCTATTAGGACAGAAGGGTCAACGCATCATCCTCGAAAAGCGATGTGTTACGTTGTGTGAACCGGAATGGTTTCAAATTCCGATTTTTATGCCTGTCCTTGTAACACGCCTTTCGTAACAGCTTATTTTCTGGAGAAGTATAAATAAAAAAGATGAAATTCAATGAAAATAAATAGGTTAAATTGATATTATCTCCAAAAGGGGCACACTAAGAGTTGGATTAAAAAATGAGTATTTCATTGTGCTTCAATGAAAAAGCATTGCGAAGATTGCGAGATCACCTGCATTAAAAAATTATAATTGACACTTAATAACTAGCGCAATTGACTTTCATACACTTTCTTCCCGCTTCACTCGTTAAAAGTATACAATACAGAGGACTATTAGTAGTAGTATTGTTAAAACTACTTCGACAGCTAAGGTCATTACGCATTTCATAAGGATTCTCACCGTGAATCGGACCAGGGACCGGTTTGCCAAAGATGAACGCGCTGCCTACTTGGATATTCTCGAGCCCCAGAGGGCTATATCTGACTAAATGAATCTGAAACGGAACAAGGCTGTAATCGAAAAGATCTGGTGCACTCCGGCGAATCTGTCGGAGGCAATTTCCGGATTTCTATTCAGGCAATAGAACCAAAAACTAAATTTTTTAATTCTCTCTCTGCAGTTATCTTCCGTGATGATGTCTTTAGCTATTTTCATCCCGAAAAATGCAATTACAGTAGGTGATATATCGGAGTCTTCTGATTCTATGGAATAATATTATACAGCTGTAATCCATCCAAGATGTAATACCAAGTTGGAAACCCTGTAACATTACCAACATGATGAAATACTTCTAGAAGATCTAAAACAAAATAGCTTTAAAAACAATCCTTCCCGTTCATTACTGTGATTTTACATTGCGCTAATTCTAGCTGGAATAGTGCTTGCAAGCACATAGGTTGATTATGTCTTTCTCTTTTCAATGATCCCGATAGTTTTTCCGTTGTTTTTCAATGCTTCTCTATTCCCATATCAGCCTCAATCTTGCACCAAGAAAGATGTTGTATTATCATTCCAATTTCCTTAAATATTACAGTAAATATGATTGAAAACACCTCTTATTTTCCAAGTCAGTAATTAAATAGCTTACTAAATGGTATTATTAAAAGTTACATTTTATTACGAGGTAAGGAAGTTTCAATACTCGTAGATTAAATACTGCGACTGGAATGTGACTCCACCCAGTGTCATTGCAAGAGGAACGGAAACTCTAACGTTATGCGTTATCAACAATGATTAAGAAAAATATCCTCTATTTTCAATACTAGCATCTAGATATTCAAAGGAATAGTGTCAATTTGGCCGATAAAGAAAGTAACTAGGGAGGAATAATGCATAGAGCATTGAGGAATATAAATAGAAGAAAAGTGATTAATGTGATGAGTAGCGGAATCTAGGGGGTTACTGAATAGTGGGAGTGAGACGTAACCCAAAAGGGAGACAAAAACGTTTTTCCTGTTGACTCACCTCCCTCATACCACTTATTCAAAAGACAGCTGGTCGTTGGTTAGCGTGGTTTAGGGATGACCACAAGTCACGCTTCGATGGATTTATTGTGTGAATGGGAAGAGAAATTTTAGCATGAGGTGGATTCAAACGAAGGGCGGAATGTGTAGACAATGAGAAGGCGGTAGATCAAGAGTAGAAAATCTTAGGATCCTTAGCTGATATACAGCATTTAAGTGAATTTCATTGTTTGATTTCATGGATTGCATCGTTTTTCGTTGGGATGGTGGAAGCGATCATCGGATAATATTTAATTCAAAATAGTAAATGAACTGAAAACAATAATAGAGTGGTCGACTTTAATAAATTGAGTAAACTTACTATATTTTACGTATCGCGATGAAATATGGATGTTACAATAATCTGACTTACAACCACTTTATGTGACTTTTGGGACAGTGCTATATTGCAAAAGAAATAAAGGTAATTTAGTCTGACAAAACAATCTTTGTCGTTGAAGGTAATTTGCGCTGAGAAATTTTGGATGTGTGTGGAAATTTCCTACGCATCGTTGACTGCACTAGAAGACTTTCTACGAAGTAAGGCCGACTGAAATCGATCACAAAGATAGAAGGACGATTTCAATAAATTTTCGAGTTCAACACAGATACTGGACTCGTCAGGAGAAAGCAGACTTCAAACTTCGTCGAAGGTGAACATAAATTCCGCAAGTGGATAGTCATTTGATATTTCGTTCCAAAATCCGAAATCCATAGTTAATCTGTTTACACCTGACAATATATTTTGAGATAGATAAAAGAAAAAAATTTATAAAGAAGGATTAAACATTGAATTTTAGGGAATATTTTATATAATTGGCATAATTATGTTAGTGGCGAGCGAAAATGTAAATGCGAAATCTAAAAATTTACATAACCAATACTGGCTCTCATGAAGAAACAGAAGGTTTGGAAGGCTGAACTTCGGTGATTTTAACGCTCACAGAAGAGAGGTATAAATGGAGCGTCGGAAGGATAGATAAAATAGGAGGGACTCGTTTAACTTCCAAAATGGGAAAATATCTGTTGGAGACATACTCCGAGTGTATGAAGATGGCATTGCAAACTACGCTATCATTAGTAACATTAATTTTTATTCCTAAGGAATTACTAAAAACTACTACCTTTTAGGTCTCCCAGATATCCAAGTAAGCAACGCGTTCGACTTAGGTGAAAGCGGTCCCGGGTTCGATTCCCGATGGGGGCTCACGTGCGAAATTACCTTAGCTGTCGAAGCACTATTAACAATACATATACTACTACCTTTTAGAAGACCGACACCAATGAATATTTCCACTTTCATTCAGTGAATCACTATATTTAACGCTTCAGAAATTTTAAATGGCGAAAAAAAGGATGAGCTTTTGTTTCATAAGACTTTAATTTTAAGACTGAATTACCTATGACTTTTTCATTACGAATTCATTTTCCTTCCTTCCTTCATTCCAAACTTCATGAGGATTATATATAAAAGAAAACTTGGAGAGGCATTTCTGTAGGATGGTAACGTTCAAGTTTAATTTGATGATGTAACTCACGTCCCCATATTTCGATGGGCTTTTAAAATAATAAAAATATCATTAATGCAAAGAGTAAGATAATCTCAATTACATTCACTTTAATGGACGAACACAAACGGCCATTCCCCAACCAGGTAAATCCGATAAGCCGGAACTCGAACCCGAGACTTCGACGTTGGACCAGTAGAATCTATACATTAACACAACACGCATATAAGATCAAAAAAGCAAGAGTTTCGAAACTATACCAAACCCAAAGAAGGATAAGGAATGAGAATGAAAATTTTCGTGGAGAAGGAGACCGAAAAATAAATTAAAGAGGCATGGAAATACCCGGGAGCTGGTTTACAGAAAATATTGGTTATGTTCCGTGGGAATAAAGCCACTCAGATGGTGAAGAGACGCTGAAAAAATATGTCTGTGGATCGGTACACGGAGAAACTTGTCCACTGTGACTGATCAATCTGTTGCCCCTTTCTGGCCTCACTACCATTTCGACGCGCTAGGAATGTCTCCCGAGCGAAACGAACGTGAAACTGCCACTAACCTCTTTCACCTCACTCAGAATTCAACTACTGGACTCATAGGGAGAGTGCAGTCTTCAAACTATTCCGAAAGGAGACTAAAATGTTTAAATCAGAATATCACGGGTGAGTTTACTTTCATAGAAAATTTAACAGTTCTTACGGAGGGGTGAGAACCTGCCACTCTCTGGACACACACAGTCATCTTAAATTCTATAAGGAAAGCATAGCATTTAAATTACTTTTTTTCTACTCTTATTAATCAAGCCAAGTGAAAACAAACAAGAAAATATTCTACCTATTTATTAAATTAGCTTTCACTAATAGCTTCCACTAACTATATCAGACAGTTTTACAGCATGCAACTTCAGTTAAGCCTCATACTTTTCCTCCGATAACAATTTTACCAAACCCCTTCTCAAGGAAGTTGCGTAAAAAAGTAATATCTAAATAACCTCTATACTTCGCTACATGTTATTATTTGTTCGATAACTTCATAGCTATATTATTCAGAGCTCAATTTTCGAAAAATCGGATTTCGGATCTTTTTCAAAAAACAGCCTCTTTTGCAAAATGAAACTTATTGCATAAATTGCAGATAAAAACGTTTCAACATACTCTCTTTGCAAATATCACTCTGCGAGCATCACACAATTCATAGAGAAAGTAAATTTCATAAACAGTTGCTCTACTTCAAGATAACAATTTTATAAAATACAGATATCTCTTGAGTACCCCTGACTTGCTATAGCCGCTTAAGTAGGAAAGTAAAAATTAAAGGTTGATGAAGCAAACTTGAATCGTACCCTGTAGGATGTTTCCTAAATAATGATTTACTTAATCAAAATCCTACCATTCTATCAAATATATTTCATTCATGACTATCGATAAAACTTGATATAAGATGAGAAGTAACTAGGGGATAAATATTTCAGTTTTAGAGTATCGTTAGGGTAATGGCCGATATCCATAAAAGAATATCATTCTATGCATGTAATCATGCCTAACTCAGAATATTTTCGTTTGTGAGATTTGTATATACATCTTTCTTTTGAATATGTTCTTCCTAGTACTTCATCTAAAAGTTATCCAATTACTGTTGAGAATACACACCATTGTTAGTATTCTCAACAGTGTGTGTGAAAAATTACGTTCATTTATAAACTTATTTAACTTTGTTCATGATATATCACTTAGAAATAAAAATATGCCACATTATGTAAGCTTCCATTCATTATTCGCGAATTCTTTAAGACTTTTAATTTCGTTCATTTAAAATCAACTGCTAATAAGAAATATTTGCCTCAACGAAAGGATAAAATATCGATATAGTAAGAAAATATGACTTAATAACTGAAATGAAACTAGATAAAAACACTAGCAAAAACCTCACCAAAAATATTATAATGAAAGACCAGCGCCACATTTTGCAAGCTTCCTTTGGCGCCTAACCGGCATGTTTCAAATATTTACAAAATCACTTCAAAAGAAAACGGAAGATTATAAACTGAGTAACACCCAAAAGAGCATTCCACTTCGTATACGTGAGAGATTTGATAAATCGTAGGACATTATTAAAATCATTTATAAGTTAAAAATCAATTATCGGTTGCGCTTTGGACATCTATTCTTCGGACGCTTGTCATTTAGAAGGTTATTCACGAGTCGGGACAGCAATAGCACAAACGGAGAAAAACACAAATCTTTTCCTTTCCACTCCTTAAGATGGCAAAACGTTCCTCTTGTCAGAGACAAAACGAGCGTGAGCTATCCAACGCACGATGCGAAGCAAAGTACAGGTATACAATTCCAGTCGTGGGCGAAATCTTGGGACAATACGATGAGCGTTCGCACGCGATTTGAGGGTAAATAAGCGGCGGAGGCAGGGTAAGAAGAAGACTCGAAGAGTGAGTAGACTCGACGCTAAAGCAAAAAGAAGACGCAACAAGAGGTACAAGAATTAAAGTGGTTAACGATGCGTGAGCGCTGTAGACGAGATATGAAAACACGCCTTGGGTGTGGGGATAGGGAGGAAGAAAAATGGCCGCCAGTGATTTCTTTTTGCGCGGCCCAAGTGCGGATTCTCAGCACTACGTGATCCTGTAATCTTGGACACGGGAGCGGCAGCCTTGATGAGGTCGCAACCAGAGTTTGTAAACAATGCATGCGAGGCCAGCGTGTCAAAAGCAAATCCGTGATGCGAGAACAGGAAAAGAGTGGCAAATGGGGAGGAAAAGAGTGGGGGTTGTGCAGGGAGGGGATGGATTAGGAGAGGCAAGGAGAGAAACTCGAAGAAGCGGGGAGGAATTTAACGCCTACTCTTGTGGTTTGAATTTATAAAATAATAACTTTTGACTCACTATCAACCACGCAGATTGGTCATAGAAATCTCGATCATTTCCAAAAAAAAATAATTCCAAAATATACACAGTTTTCATATTTACTTATCAAATATCAATTAATACATATTAGAGGTTCTTCGGTTAACACGTTTACTACGGATCACTCCACCGTTGGATGTAGCTCCAGTCACTCCAACGTGTGAACGTGTTAACAAAGGTAATTCGTTCCGAAATCATAATGATTGGCCGAAAAGTTATTTCCCAAAGGTATCTATATCCATAAATACATTTAAACGTAGTCAAGAAGTAAAGTATCTTTTAGTAGTAGGCAGGAAAGCAGCAAAAATGTGGCTTTGATCATACCTGAATTTTTAGCTCACGCTTAACGTTGACCACGAATCTCGTTAACGTACACCTAAAAACAGCGAAAACATTCTTTAGTCTTTCGTTTGCGGGGTATTCCATTAACCAAGGTATTTCTTTGCGTATGTAGGCTCACGTATGTATGTAGAATCACAAAATGCTATCTTTGAATAACTAGATTTAAATCTTACTAGAGACTGCATTCAAACGTAGAAAAGCTGATGGAGTGAATGTCCCATACTTTTAAATAAGATTAGGAATATGTTTTGTGAGTTCCTCTATGCATATCCTTAGCAATGATATTCAAGCACTGCTTGGCACACTGTAGTGCACTTATGCAGACCTCACTCAAACCGCAACCTGATTATTTGCCACCCGATCGTAGCCATTCTATCGCATTTTCATTCTCCTCAAATAAAAACAAGAACTATAATTATTTACGAAATTTTCTTCGTAATTCCTAAATAAATGCAGTCGAAAATTCCCCACGCCCTAAGAAACGGTTCTTGGTCTATCTGCGCTGAAATTTGTCTACAAATTATAATAGGTTAAGGTATCGATGGAATAACTGTATTCTTTAGGCGAAATTTTGTTGGCACATATGAGATACTCGGAAGCTACGATATTCTATTGGGCTAAAATGAAATATTTTTACTAAAGACTTATCAGCGAAAGAACTTCCTTCTACATCTGTATCATGTCGTCATATTTTCCAGTCCAATTTTATCAACCGATAAAATAATTGTAGGGTTTCAATTACCTTTTGAAATGTAGACTAATCATTTTGTTGATTTCAGATTCATATCTCATGAGAGATGCTCGGGCTCATGGGGGTATCGAATTTATTGGTTGAAAAAAGATTAGTATAACACAAGAAAGGCAATTGAGGGTAAAAGCAGTATTAGCATTTGCACGTAGGAGGGTAAGAATAAATCTTCCATGCTATTTTAATAGGCTCGGAACTACTTCCAGAATTTGGGTGAGAGATTAGTAAAAACTAGCCTTGATGGCTAAGGGGTTAGCATGCTAGTGCGGGTAATCGAATTTTTCTCGTTACGGAATGCTCATGTGTTCTCGTCAATTGTTACTGTTCGCGCCTCTCCTGTAATTGTCCAATAAATAAATTTTTATGGGGGCTCCGGAAAATAAATAAAGCAAGAAAATATGATCTGATCGGAATGGAAAAGGGGAAGAGCGAATACAGAAATTCTACAGCAACCTATGACTGGATTAAAGCAATTAATTTTCAACATCACCTGTTGTCAACCCCCGAATTTCTAAAATTCGTTCTTCCTGAACCACTTTGAAACATAACTTTTTCCAAAATTAATAATAAAATTGGGCTTTTTACACTCGAAAATTTCTTAATTATCCATTTAACAAAACGGCAAGGCTTCCCAATATCTTCGGATAGCTTTTCTTTTCTAAATCATACGGCCATAGATCTTGCAACTAAGAAATGTACATTTTAATTTATAGAACGATTTTCATTGCATCAATATTACGAATATTGATACAATGAAAATCCAAAACCTTGTTTAGTCAGAGTTGGTTTACTCTGCAGTTTTCGCCACTACATAATGAACCTAAAATTTCTAACGAACTTTTCGCACGCGCTGTGAAAGCTTTAAGCAACCCTTGATGAGAGAATAGGTTATTAAGGGAAGCGAAATGCATATAATGAGTATTTTAGGCAAAATAATTCGCGATTTAACGAAGTAGGAGAAAAAGGATCCATCCTAGGATATGGATTTCGAGAAAATGTTGAGAGTGAAGATATTGACTGCGGGGAGATGAAAAGGGGATGGTTGGAGGAAGGGTACAGCAATGGAGGGTTGGGTTGGAGACTGGAACGGGGTTGGAGTGCAGCAGAAGGAAGGGATGGACAATAGAACGGGAAGCGGACATATCCGGCAGCGTGGGAGTAGACGAAATGGTGGGGGAGAGGTGCAAGAGGGAGGGGTAAGGTGAGGGATGGGGTGATTTAGGCCGAAGAACAGTGCCAACATATACGTGACACCGATTCGCGCAGAAATTCGGACCTTGAGACATGTCTCTCCACCCCCCACAACCCATGCCACATCTTCTCAACCCACACGTCTCGCCACTTCCCCACCGCTTGATGCAGCCGAGCGGTGTAATTGGCTAACCGAAAAGAAAAATGCATCCGGTTGCGTTGAGGGAAAAGTATCGGATTTCGAGAAAATAAACGCGATGAAAAATAATGCTCTCATGATTGATTTCGCACATCCAATTTTATCTGCAGTAAGGGGGGTAGTCGATCACTATTCAAGGAGAATTTTGGGAAATTAAAGAGGGTAAATTTCCTTTGACGAATTCGATACAAATTTTGGCAAATTTTATGAATGGGAACAATTTGTCTATGATTAGAATTTTTTGCTTCAAGATTACATTAATTTTATAAAAGTTACACTCCAAAATGTGTAAATTTCGCTGTGTGGTTCGCTATTTTTTTATATTCCGGATAGGTAACTTAAGCTTGTGCCAAAGATCCAAGAATTTTGAAATGATTTTCTTTGCATTATCTAAATAAAGGAAGAGGAAGCCATTTGAAAGAAAAATTTACTTGTAAAAAATAATGAATAACTATAAATTTAATGTAACTACCTAGGCTAAGAATGCTTTTAAACCAAATGTTGAAAATCATTTCTGATTAGACATAATTATTGACCGCATCTTTTGGTGTCATGGTAAATTTCTGGAATATTAGATGAATAGAATTTCTTCCAGGGTGGGCCTACGCGTGTATGTAACGTAGTTGAAACTGTACGATTTTTACCCCTCGAGTAAAATTAGCTTGTTTAGACTAGAAAACTAAGTTCATTGGTTAGTTCTTGGACGAGAGGTAATGGCGAGAAGAAGGATAATTGAAGAATATATTTAACAGATTTCTTATCTAATAACTGTGCACATGTACAATAGTGTACTACGAGCGTATACAAAGAAAAACTTTGATTCACCCGGTCGATGGGCAAACTTCAAAAAATTCGTCAATACCATGAGTAAATGGAATGTAAAAACAAGAATTAAGATTAGTATTTTAGATTTCATAAAATTTCATCTCGAAGCGCTTTGTAGCTGATAGTAAATAACAGACTGAATTCTTTGATTGACGTAAACATGCGTTTTGTAGTTCTTTCCGCTGACTTTTGAAGAAGTTGAACATTGCAAAAACCAATGTTAGATAGAAAGCTTAAGGAATGCAGATATAGGCCAATAAATAAGAGTTATTTTCCTTCGAGCAAATATCGCATCTATTAGCAAGATTTGAGTATTAATATTTACGTACTGAAAATCATGAGTTTCACTCTCGAAATTACCATTTAAATATATTTCTATCATCCCTCCGCTAAGTATGAATTCGCTTGTATGTATGTACTACCAAGATTGCGGAAAGCGTTAATACTATCCTAGAGGTTAGGCAACTTCATAAGCGTATTGCCTTGTTACAAGGGAAGTTAAATTTCTTACGGTCGCTCTGATTAGCCAGCACTCACGTATTTTTGAGCAGCACTTTCGAGATATTCACGAATAAAATTCAAGATAATAGTCATCACAAAATTTGTTGGAAACACTCCCATTGAGAAGTGGGTGCCTGGGTTCTTTTCCACCGTTCGTTACAGCTTTGACCCCTTTTCATTTAACGTACTCAAATATTAAATTGTTTTACTTCTCGGTCTCATTTATTAAGTCCAGTGGAAAGACACTCCTAGTTACTCTCCTTAAAAATAAAAGACGATTAAAATTGCTTTCCAGCTGACCATTTCGATGTCGCACTATTATATAGGAGTGTTTAGATTATATTTCAACCTAATCTTTTAAATTTTAGAGCAACGAACGAGATAACAGATTTATTACTATCAAAATTTGCGTAATTTTTTCTTAAATTATGGACGTATTCAAAATGTCTCTTAGTGTTTTAAATTTCCATCCATTAATCTTTTATAGCTATAATTTAATAGGGCGTGTTTAAACCCAAAAAAATCGTATTCCATGATAAAATGTGATTTTAAGCTACCATTCTTATACTTCCCTATTCTTAGTTAATTTAGCAATTTATTACCTTTATACCCAGCTAAAATATTTGATGTCCTACTGAATGCAATATTTTTGCTTAAGTACTCGAACAAAATACTCAAGATGAAGTCCGCTAGTCACATCTATAGACGTTACCTAGGCGATTATCTTCATTTGCTAATCAATTTAGATATCAGAAAATATTTTATTATTTTAGTTAAAGATTTAAGTTTACCGAATTCAAATATCGCATTTCTAGGACTCCACCGCTTAAATTCACACTCGTTCATGTAAATATAACGCTATCTTTTGAAAAAATAAGATGATAAATAACATCCAGTCATATGAGGGTGCCTCCTTGATCACTATTTCCCGATGTATAGAAAGACGACGCTGGTTTTTGAATTTATAAGCTGGACCGAATAGCACACTCTCCATCTACAAATCAGTCGTGCGTAGATGAGCAGGCTCGGTTCCTCCACCTTGACAGTAACCGCACTGACTTGTCCTATTCCATTGTTTCCTTTCAACATTTAAGCTTCTCTATGCACGTCCAAATAGTCTAAGACGCTCACATACAAAGCGTAGAATTAGCATCCTTCAAAAAGGAGTAGAATACCTCCTGCCACATTTTTAATGATTTAGGAAAGAAATTTCCGTTTTTTATTGGTTTCTCTTTTAAAAAGTGATCATAGAAAAGTTAACATTAGAACACGAAGCAAGTTTTTATAACAATGAGATCTGGCCTCACGGTTGTCTCCTCATTACGCCTCCTGTAAACCATTCCTTATGCATGTAAATATATTCTATCACCTACCATGAATTTTTGACAATCTACTGTGCGTTTTACTTTTAAAACTTTTTATGTACATTTGCCTTGCGTCATAGATATTTTATTTATTTTATTTTATTCTTATTCAAGTTCTAGTGTTAATATAAAATTTTTATTTATGATAAGTTACGTTTAATTAATGGGCTAGTTTTATGTAGCAATGAATAAGTAAATTTATAATTTATCAATTTAATGCATTGCTAAAGGAAGATTTTGGAAGGGATTCCCTTCATCTTTGGGCGAATGCCGGGAAAAGTCACAAGTTACCAAGCAAGTTAGACTCCCCTCGGACGTCGCTCTCTGGCTAGATGACCAATTGCAAAGTGAAAAATAAAATTAATTAAATAAAAATAACATGATAATAAAATAATAAAAAATG
>KZ308409.1:479178-522951 GCA_000376725.2 Ladona fulva | reverse complement strand
TAATAGGCGTTTGGGTTTCTCAGGGGTCTGGAATCATTCGGATATGTCACATATCGAGTCTCAAAGCTCATTCATCAGTTTTACATATTTTATTTTTTAGTGTTACACGTATTGCAGCGGTTTTTTCTACGAGGAGATGGTACTTTTGGCATTCGATTTCCCTCTTACAAAAATTAATACAGGTGGATAGGTATATGTATATGTATCTGAGGGTATATGTATATATATATAAACACACACAATCTGCATACGTCATTTCTTGGTTCGAGTTTCCTAGCGTATCCACTTGACGGATAGATATTCTGGTCTCGGTATAAAGTCACCAAGCAATTTGAAAATAATGTTATACGGAGACGGAGTGAATTACGAGTCATGTGGAGAGAGCGAGGGAGCGAGATTAAAAAGGAAGAGACAAAGGAATTTTTGCGGATGGGGGTTAGGAAATCTTATGCTCACCGAGGCGCCAACCTTTGAGGAGGCTGTCCACAATCGAAAAGAAAACGTGAGTGTGGAGCGAATGGCTCGCGGGTCAAGCGTCGATCGCTCCTCCCCTGCTAACGGCACTCTTCACCGAAGGGACTGGTACGATTGCCAAACCCAAGGTTTTGATGCACAGGAGGGCGGGACGTCGCCGTCCGACTGTTGACTTTACGAGACCGAATAAATCAAGTGGCGGGGATAGAGGAGAGCCGTTTGCGATGTTCTGCGAGCACAGAAACTTCGTGAATAGCAATGCGTTTGTTCGGTCGTGAGAGGTTGTCCTCCCTCGCCCGTGGGATGGCGGGGGGCGGAAGAGCTTCGGTTGAGCCAAGTACGCACAATGTTATGCCCGCTTTACTTGTGTATATGGGTGATTGTATTGCATATCCCACGACAGTCGAACGCTTTTTGTTCCGAGAGATGAATGACGAAAAGCGCACTTGTCCGTTCGCACAAAATCGTTTTTCGCAAAGGCGATGTATGCGCAGTTCGGCGTGGGAACCGAACAAGGCACTTAATGAAAAGATGAATGAGGCGCGAAAATATCCCCGGTGAGAAAATTTTGGCGGAATTCTGGCACAGAGTGAAATATTGCGGTTATATGCAGTAATAATTAACGAAGATAATTCGTTCTGGAATTACTTCAGCCGGAATACAGTTTCCCATAGGTTTCCAAATCGTAAAATATACATGGACCTTCCCAAAAAACACCATTTTACTTTCAGCTTATAGAATATATATAGTCCAGCTTATAGAATATAATATAGCTATAGAATACGTCTTTACTCAGTGCGAGACTGAGACTAAAAAGTCTCCTCTTGCATCTAACCCTTTCTCGTTTAAAAAGTGGGTAAAGATAGAGAGAAAAAATAGCAACAAAAATAGAAACTACAGAGTGGATTAAAACGAAACCTAAGTCCTAAACTTAGGAAAAATGTCCACTGCAGGAAAACACTTGCAACGTTTAGGTAAGAATAAGTATAGCTATCCAAAATTCTTCCGAATATATGAAATTTGTGAGATCGTACATGAGCAAGCATCCTGTAAAAGATTCATTACCTGAATTTATATTTGATATGCAATACCAAACAGGCATACGGAAAGCAATTACATTCTTAAGAAGAACAACTTGTTAACTAAAGTATCGCTTAACGACTTCAGCTGTTTAGGAATATAAAGTGATGTTTCATATTTGATAACTATCACTTCTAAGTACAAAATATAATATGCATGACCTGTTAAACGATTATTGTTGCATAATCCGTTAATGGGAATGGAACGGTAAAAGAGCCTTTTCCACTGCCCGTATTCTGTACCTAAGAAGTAGTTGCTAAATATCTATTATCAGTAGATGATGGTCTTTGAACTGAAATAACAGTCCTTTTTCCACTGCAACAAAAGTAAAGTACTATACTTAGAGCTTTAAAATTGCATTCGACAAATTGCATTGCATAAATTGGCGTAGTTAGCCTTTAATTTGATTCATATTGTTGCAAAATAGAAGATTAAACGTTGGGACGCGTCTAAACGAAGGTGAGGATGAGACGAACCATAGCTATCCCTCTTGATAAAAATTGAATTCTTCAGAGGATACCAAATCCTACGAATCAAAGAATACATTTTTTTAAGAATATGGTAATTACATTGGAGCCATTGGAGCGCGATATTCTTCCTTCTTTGTTTGAATACTTCTCTGTTTTGGAAGACAGCGGAGTGAATGCTGGTACTGAGATAATAGCACGAATCAATCAATTATCTAGTCAATAACTTACATAGCTTCGACAAAGGACTTCCAAATCTGCGCAATTCAAAGGAAAATACCAACTCATTCCTCGCAGCAACTCTTATTCGGAAACTTGGGAACGGCGCAAGGGGTGGCCATCCTCGCTGAAGAGTCGTTTCATCAATGCCTCCCAACAATCCCTGCTAAGCGATTCTCATCTTAAATCCGATTCCCGCATAGAGCGAACGAATCCTTGACATCTGAATGCAGTTAAGCCTACGAACATCTATTATTCTGTCAATTCCTCGATCCTTATCAAAAACCTATCGGTCCCACGCTTTCGATGACATTTCCAGATTGGCGAATAAAATATTCCTGTTAGAACGCGACCGATCGATGGACAAAAATACACTTCAAGTACATTTCACGGGCATACCGCGGTTGAATAGGTAAAATTTCGCGAAATGTACACATTTCCCGAGTGCGTGCCTGGAGCGGAGGAAAAATGTGATGTGAACATTTTTAAACGTGGATATACTCCTCAAATCGCGTTATTTTTTCTTTTCCATTCACATCCTCGTCAGGTCATCGATACCGGGTAGGGGGAGCAGTGACTGATGATCGCGAGTCAAAGGTCAAACCGCAGTGGCAGGGATAGAATCAAGCAATGATGCATGCAATAGGAATAATCCATTACGAGGAACGCGCCACTTATTATCCCCCCAATACACAACGATGAAATATGACGACGAGCAGAAATGAACGCACCAGTAGCTCGACAAAAGGTTCCGGAAGAGAAATGGGAATCGGAGGAAGGGTGGAGGGAAGGATGTGCTGTATGGAGATTGGTAATGTATATTGAGAGGTGAAGAGGCAGAGGAGAAATGTCGTGTAAAAATGTGGGGGATGGAGTGGTAAATGAGAAGCTTAATTTGGGAAAAAGCTAGGATATATGACGGATGTCAATCCGAAAAGACCGATCAGACGATCTGTAATCCCAGATAACCTGATGGGTATTCCAATCACCCGTGCCATATAACGTTATTTAATTTATTTTATAACTAGTAAACGCTCCCGTCAAGCAAGGTATATGTATATGTATCTGAGGGTATATGTATATATATATAAACACACACAATCTGCATACGTCATTTCTTGGTTCGAGTTTCCTAGCGTATCCACTTGACGGATAGATATTCTGGTCTCGGTATAAAGTCACCAAGCAATTTGAAAATAATGTTATACGGAGACGGAGTGAATTACGAGTCATGTGGAGAGAGCGAGGGAGCGAGATTAAAAAGGAAGAGACAAAGGAATTTTTGCGGATGGGGGTTAGGAAATCTTATGCTCACCGAGGCGCCAACCTTTGAGGAGGCTGTCCACAATCGAAAAGAAAACGTGAGTGTGGAGCGAATGGCTCGCGGGTCAAGCGTCGATCGCTCCTCCCCTGCTAACGGCACTCTTCACCGAAGGGACTGGTACGATTGCCAAACCCAAGGTTTTGATGCACAGGAGGGCGGGACGTCGCCGTCCGACTGTTGACTTTACGAGACCGAATAAATCAAGTGGCGGGGATAGAGGAGAGCCGTTTGCGATGTTCTGCGAGCACAGAAACTTCGTGAATAGCAATGCGTTTGTTCGGTCGTGAGAGGTTGTCCTCCCTCGCCCGTGGGATGGCGGGGGGCGGAAGAGCTTCGGTTGAGCCAAGTACGCACAATGTTATGCCCGCTTTACTTGTGTATATGGGTGATTGTATTGCATATCCCACGACAGTCGAACGCTTTTTGTTCCGAGAGATGAATGACGAAAAGCGCACTTGTCCGTTCGCACAAAATCGTTTTTCGCAAAGGCGATGTATGCGCAGTTCGGCGTGGGAACCGAACAAGGCACTTAATGAAAAGATGAATGAGGCGCGAAAATATCCCCGGTGAGAAAATTTTGGCGGAATTCTGGCACAGAGTGAAATATTGCGGTTATATGCAGTAATAATTAACGAAGATAATTCGTTCTGGAATTACTTCAGCCGGAATACAGTTTCCCATAGGTTTCCAAATCGTAAAATATACATGGACCTTCCCAAAAAACACCATTTTACTTTCAGCTTATAGAATATATATAGTCCAGCTTATAGAATATAATATAGCTATAGAATACGTCTTTACTCAGTGCGAGACTGANATAAACAGAATTCGTTAGAAGGAATTTTTTATCATGTTACCAGGGGAAACATCTATGTATAACTAAATAAAGAATAAAATCAATATGCCTAGGTGTTACTTCGTGGAAAGCCATATCACAGAAGAGAAAGAAAAATTGGTAATTTTTACACGTGTTCTTTCTCTCCAGTCAATTGAACAAAACTTGAGCATAGAGATACAAAACAAAGAAGTCACTATTCTTTCCAAGCAACTGGAAGCTAATCTTTGACTCGTATGATACTGATAATTTTTCAAACATGCTTTCCATAGATGTGACGAGAAGGAAAAGCATGAAGCTCGCTGCATTAACTTGGAGTTGCCAAATATTGAAGCAAGGAAGAAGAGAAAGAATTTCAATCGGTGCAGTAAATACAAGAGAATCATACGTCCAAAAGTCACAGAAACTACTTAGTGAAAGGCTATTAATGTTAAGGAAAACCCTAAGTTGATGCTCTAAAAATCAAGAAAGATAAATACATAAGTAACAGAGCGGGTACTTGGACCTAAATACAGCTTGATTTATCGCAAATCGAGAAACACATTAACTAAGGGAAAAATCGAAGAAAATAAGAGTATAAACTCTGGGATGAGGAAACTGCCACATAAAGTTAGGAATGCTAAGGATGAGAGAAAAACCTGAATGATAATCATATAGAATTAGATGTTGAATAAAAAACTGCATTCTTTCAAAGATTTCTCATAATCATGAATTTGATATTTTAATCTAAAGATTAGCGGTATAAATGTTGAAGAAAGGTACATAGCTAAGCGAAAAACCTTATATTTTAATACCCAAATCATGTACTCCTTTGCCGTTCGATTGTATAAAAAGGCAGATTTATGACATCATCAAGTAATGAATATTGTTTCTCGATGCTGTTTCTGAGAATGAAACGAAACAGTTCCCTAAGATTCCATTCTCTCAGAACACACCTTCGGTATTCCCGTTGTGACCAAGGACTCACATAGAATTTATAAATATCAAATAAATACCTTCTATGTCCGAATTCGACGTTATTACCAGAATATTTGCGTATGGTTACACACAAAATAGACAATTTCCAGAGAATAAATCTCTCCTAGCTACTTTTTAACGTTATTTATAATAGATAAAAAGTCTGGAGTTGCTCGCAGAATGAAGGGAGTAAACAACTCGTATAAAACTATCAACGACCTGTTGTAGCTAAAGTATACACGAATTTGCTGATGTTAGTCAAGGATTACTGAACTTACGGTGCGGTCGATTTCGATATTACTTTCGTTTGCGATTAACAACGCCACTGACTACATGAATCCTGATATTGCTCAGCTCTCTAATCGGAGCAGTAAAAGCCAACTAAAGATCAACCGAGCTAAAAGTCGTTCAGTTATCAACAGCTCCTCTATTGCTTAAATTATGAAAACCTTAATCCCATTAAGATGAGCCAGTTCCTTCCTCCAAATCCATCGCTAATCTAAGTTTTTTAAATAAAGAAAGTCTTCCCTGTGTCGATCATGTCCCTATGATTGGCAAAAACGTAAACATATTTCTTCATTCACTTGTGCAACTAAAACTTTTTTACAATAATACTCTAGAGAACAAGTAAATCCTTCCCAACTCTTCCCGCTTTTAAAAAGCTGCCATGTAGTTTATCAAGATTTCTCTGAATAACTTGCAATAAAAATTTAAAAACCTCAAAATTAATGGATTTGATTCATCTGCGAATTAAGAAAAGAAGACCCCGTTACCAAATATTATCCAGTCCGATGGCAGAGGCTAGAATCTGGAGGAAAACTTCACCTCCTCTCAGAGTTCTTTTAATCAAGAAGAGAGGCCATCCTCGGCACTTATCACGCCTTTTCCAAACGATGAAGAACGTACACAATCTTTGCTCTAAGAGGGATCATATTCTCCAAATGCCGACACACAGGAACGAAATCTGTAATAAATCCCTACATGTTTCAGAATGTAGGACGTGAAATGCACTCCCATTAAACACTCAGTTTTCGCACGCTACTCGTATATATAACCGCTACTTCAAGCTTCTTTTTCGGAGTCAAATATCTACTTACACTGACAATCCGGAACAAAATCTTTCATAACGTTAAACTTTCCCCTTTTCCTTCATTTGTTTTCTCTCCACCACTCTTTTTGATATTTTCATTTCAATTCATTGTTTTCCGCGAGAAATATGCGAAAGTAATCGATTAGGGAGGAAAATTCATGATGCATGCATCGCCTTCCACACGACGAAAGGTGGCTTGCAGAGTACATATGTAGATGTTTATATTGTGTGTTCCCTTTTCTTTCTGAACTAATTCAATTATGAACATACAGAGACTTACGTATACAGAAGTTTACTCTTGCATCAGTCTACCTGACTTATATGACTAGTTAGTATACATCTTAATAGCAGCTTTTATCTGTAAACTAAAAATGTGTACATATGCTGCTTTATTTTACTTTAATTATAACTCAATGTGTCGTAATTTGCATCTGTAATCTGTACCTGAATATTTTCATTTATGATAAGTTTCATTAACTTTCTTTGTAGCTGAATGTTTTCCTTTTTTATTTTCTTCTTTCTACTATTAACGGGTTAGACGTAAGACTGGACTATTCAGTCCCACTTTCCCACCGAATAAATTCGTATATACATGTATGCATGCGTAAATTTTAATATAAGAAGTATTTATACATAAATAAATCTATTAGGTCTTCAACGGCCACCGTTACTTTGCATGACATAAATGAACCTACGCATACATTCAATGATTATTTTAAATGAAATACTATGATTTCAGGACCACCAATTTAACTCTTTTCACTTGTACTACTAGCTACGGAAACTTCTTACAAATTGTACGACACATTTTGATTTCCTCCATATCTGTGTAATAAACACGTCTCACAGAACAGACACGAAGCCCACAAGTGTCGCGGAAATAAGGATCTCCATCCCCGCAGTCATACATTATTTCCTGCTTATCATCTGCGCCACCAATGCCAACTCTCGTGACGCTGCACCACCGATTAAAATTGTCAGGTTACCGCTCATTTTTCCTGTACCTCATTTCCGTTTCAAATTTACATAGGGATGCACGTTAAGTTCTGTTTTTCTAAAGTCTATATTTTGTTTCCTGCACAGGATTCAAACATCTAACGTGTGAGATTGAAAAATAAAGCGCTTAAAACAAAATTTTATTCTGAATACAGAATCAATAATTTATTCAGTGTTAGGATTTCACTTTCGTTCTTCTTCTGAAAGTTTCTCTGGGAAATAGATCTATTGTTATTCGTTGGAATGTTTTTTTACGTGAACGACGAAAATAAGAAAATGATTTTAAATTACCCTACGATGTTTATGTTACATTGTTGAAGAGTAAAGGGTAGTTATGCAAGTTTAGTTATAATTGTGACAGTTCAGGGTAGGCTTGGAAATATCCTCTATTTTCGATCGTAAGATTGAATGTTTAGCCGCATAACATGTAGTATTGCTACAGATTTGGAGACGCCAGTTGATTTGTAGCTAAAAACGTTGGTTGTTTCTAGTGGCTAGAAATTAATAAAACTGCTAAGTTGAATTATGCTTTTAAATAATAGAATGTAACATAAAATTGGAATTGGATTTTAAAATGGTGCCAAAAATATCGATCCTTTTAACAGTTTCCTGACCATAATTTATTTTCAATCAGTAGCTGGTTATAAAGTAAGATTCCGTTATGAATTAACAAATCATCAGCAGTGAGCGTTGTCCTAAAAAGCCAAGTAAATTAATATAGACATTTTGGAAAAATTCCCGAATTCTGTTTGTGTCAAATCTGCAGCATCCAGGAAATCGCTGGCTTAATAAAAGTAGCAATATAAATATTTGCCTGCGATGGTGTCTCTTATAATGAGTGACCGGTCACACTCCAAAGTATCAGTATTAAGTAAGATTCCATATTCTTTAGCACATGCCGTAAAAAAAACAAACAAATACACAGAGAAAGAGAACAAGTCTGACTATTTCTCTTTCGTTCATTACCCTATAGATACTCGTATCAATCTCTTTATACCTCCATTACCAATTAGAAGTTTGCTGTAAAAAAGAGAAGTCCTTTCTAAAACAATTAGCCAGGTATTTCTCAAATAAATTTTTAAAGCAAAATATATCTCAAGAGTTGTCAAATAACTTAGCTTCAAATGCTGTTGATCGTAGAGTTTTTGGGAGAGGAATAACATTTTTCGTGATTCTGTATTCTAGGACATCTAGCAAGATTATATATTTACTGATACTCTTCGATGCAGTAAATATTTTATTTTACAATCAAAAATTAAAAAGCTTTAAATTTATTTTCACTCGATATTCAAGTATTTGACGATAAATAGCATCTCCAGACAGATGGGAATGCCTAAAAATCCACACGTTAGTATTTGTGTAAAAACTTTCCTAAATTCTTTCAACGGTTTAATTAAACCTATGAAAAATATTTCTCCCAAGTAGTAAGAATTGTGTTACATTCGTAACCTATGGATATAAACGTATATTTGTGAGATAAGGAAATTCGCGAAAGAGAATTAGGACCTACAGAATTTACATACATATAGATACATAGATTTAGATGTGTACGTATATGTAAGTGGATTTAAAGTTAAAGTACCGCTTGTGCTTAAGATTACATAATCGCACAATTTTGTACTGACATCTTGCATTGTAACTGGTTGAGAGTAGGGTCAAAATGGAAGAGTTTCGATTGCCAGCCAATTTTAATTGTGTAGTCGTGTACTTTTCGTAAAATAATATCCGCAAATAAAGTGCGAGCATGTACTAGTACTAGTATTGTTAAAACTGCTTCGACAGCTTAAGTCATTTCGTACGAGGGCCCCACCGGGGATCGAACCCGTGATTCCCGGTGGGGGCCCTGGTGTGGGTGGGCGAGCATGTAGTCAAAAATGAAATAATAACAGTANGTCATTTCGTACGAGGGCCCCACCGGGGATCGAACCCGTGATTCCCGGTGGGGGCCCTGGTGTGGGTGGGCGAGCATGTAGTCAAAAATGAAATAATAACAGTAAAATATGGAAATTTAATAAATATTTCAATATTTACTGCCATGTTATCATTTAAGAGTAAAAAATACGAAATGATAGCAGTAATATTGCGGTTATTTTAGAGGCCTCAACCGTCTCCTTTACCCACTTAAAACCTTTGCAAGAAGCTTAAAATTCACATAAACCACAATGGAAAGCGAAAACATATATGTACGTAAAATTATTGTGCTTCGTACTTGTATCCGTATATTATTAGAAACGTATAATGCGGAAGTTAAATCTTTATGCTAAAATTTATTTCACGCACATACCTATGAGTCTCATGTATTCGTTATGGTGCGAAGATATAAATTCTCACTTGTCAAAACCTAAAGAGGATCCTGGTGATATGCTTTCTCAGAGACAAAATTAAAACCGAGATACCAATGTTAAATTGTAAAACTTCGCGGAACAACCCACTATTGATAATATTGCTCGCCATTATCAAATGTTTTGATGAACATAAATAAATTTACCAATAACTATTCACTCCATGAATATATACGTTCATGTAAAACGATCTTGCTCTCTCATATTAAATTCTCCCCTTGCTTCCAAAAATAATTGCATGTACTGGATAGATATTTATCCTAACAAAGGAGTGAATTTCAACTTATATTCACCACATATCGATAAAATCGATTGTGTCAGGTTTTACGGAGTGGAATTCCATATGAATAGGACCTTAACATCCACTTCACCACATATATTTAAATAGCTAAGGCTATTACAGACTTAAGAAGTCAAACAGTTTGTTAAAAGTTAACTTTTTTCATTCCCCTAAGATTGTATTCACGAATGCTAAGCAAATTTAAAACCGTAACCCCATTCACTGCCATTCAGGAAACGATTTTCTCCGCTTCTACCTTTCAATTTCAATTTTAGATGACATCTCGAATTATAAGTAAGCAGAGGATAACTAGAAACAATACAAGCACTTGCCGGACCGATTATCGGTGGAAAGATGCCATTTTAAGACGAGCGCACTTTCCTTTTCCGAAACCTACAATTTTTGCAGAGTATTCTCGTCACAGGAGAGGTTTGCAACATTCAGTTTGTTATTACCCCGATAAAGTCTCCAAACACTTAAGCAGCTACGTTCCCTTGAGTCCCATCATTGCCTTCTTTACCCGACTCCTTCAGCCACCCAATTAAACGGTAGAGAAAAAGAAAGAGAGGGCATAAAAAGAAGGCATTTAATGGAAAAGTGTAAGAGAGGGATACTTCACCAGCGTCTTGGTAATGGTATCCCTACACCCCTATCTCATACTCTGTCGAAGGAGAGGGGAAGGGATGGTGCCGCAGCACACCACAAGACGTAGGGTCTTCCGGGAGAGGCCAGGGATCTGGCCCTATGCCAAGGTGCGCGGGGGAGGGAGGGCGGGTATAGAACGTGCCCCGAAGTTCATTAGTGGGTGAAGGGAGACCAGGGGAGAGGGACAGGGAAGTCTCCCATGGCGTCTGTTCACCTCAACCGAAGATTCCAACGTGGAGGACTGTTGGTGACGTCTTCCGTCGTCAGTGGAGAAATGGCGGATTGGTGTCCCCTCGGCGATGCCCAATGCGGATATTTCCGTGGAAATGAGGGATGCGCTCTTAAGAGATATCGAACCTTTGAAGGAGCTGCATCGCTTGCAGAAGGCATGACCCCAACGGAGACGTTAAGCCAGAGCACAGATTAGGGAGTCATTTGGGAGGTAATTGCAGATAGTCGTACGATACGCGGTTTCGGGCATACACGGTTGACGAAATTTCTACGGATAAGAAGACATTCATTCTTAATTGAGTAGTTTTTAAACATTACCTTACCTAATAATCTCACATTTCTTTAAATATCTGGGTTAAACTTAGTCTACTAACACGAAATTTTAACACTTTAATACTTTGGCTTCCATGTGAGTTCTAACAACGGTTCATTTGAAGGTTGCATTCATCTTCGTTTCAGAATAGCGAAAATAAAAAAGTCGCAACTCAGCAAGAACTACCAGCAAAAGTAGAGGTAATGAAGTAAATAAATCTGTTTTAAATCTAATTAGAAATGATTTTCTCACGGATGAGCCAATCAGGACTTAACAAAACAGTATGCTGTATAAGCAAAAGGCGATACGTTTCGTAAGATATTGTTACGACAATTCAGAGAATGTTACTCAAATGCTTCAGGACGCAGGATGGGAATCTCTATAAGATAGAAGATTTAAACAAAGACTTAATACACTAAATAAGTTCTGAGGAGTTACATTTTTAGAAGATGTAGCTGATATTATGCATCCTCACTGTTACATAGGCATTTCTGATACTGCGAGAAAAATCAGAGAAATAGATGCTAGAGCTAGTCGTTTCAAAAATTCATTTCTTCCGCGGACAATAAGCGATAGTAATCGATTAGGGAAGAAGAGTCATGGTGCATGCACCCCTTGCCACACGCCAAAAGACAGCTTGCAGGGTACATATGTAGATGTAGATAGATGTAAGCCACATGTTTCCATTGCCATAAGACTGCCCTCTAATTACCAAAATCGTTTTTATTTGAACATAAGAAATTACGAATGTTAATTATTCGCCTCTCTCCCGATTAATGTACGCTGATTATCATGGATGGAATTAAAATGAAATGTAACACAATTTTGTATTTATAAATATAAATATTTAACATTTACCTAAACATAGCTCTTACTCGTTTCTTAGTAATTGAATAGCATCTGCTTACTTTATAGCAGAGCAATGCAACATTTCTTCGGTTCAGTAAGCAGATCAAAATGATGGTCGAGTCAGCTTTTATGCGGATAAAATTGCGTGCAGGAGCATATCATCTATCGTTCCACCGGCAATACTTAACATCGAGAGGTTTAAAAAGTTACTTATGGACACCTACGTTGATTGTTTTTCACCGTTAGCTTGTTCATGAATGCTCGTATACAATTTAACATTTTCTACCCCCTTAGAAAATTGATTTTGTATTCTTCGGCTGAATTTCCTGTTGCGTTGAATGCTCTCAGCATACATATTTTTTCTATGCTCTATACTGCTCTATAATACTCTTTATAAATATTTTTTAATTCATCAACTCAATATTTTTCATATTATATTTTGCCATCTACTCATGTATAAAGATATTGGTAACCTAATCTACAAATATATATTAGGCCTACATACAGGCTCGTTGCCTATTTTCACTTTTCACATATAATAATAAATATTTCATCCTATAATGTAAGGATGCTTTTGAACTCTTAATGATTCCCATTAATCCGTAGTATATAGTATTAGTACTATACGTAAAATTAAATCCGTAAGATTTGTTTAAAAAAATCAATTAGACGTATGAAATACAATAAAAATTGATAGAAAAATGCAATACGAATGAAGAAAAATTGGTGTTTAGTAATCAGCTTTCACTCCCCTTCAATTCTACCCAAACCCAAGCAGAAAGCTCAAGATTTCCATTAATCTTGGCCCAATTGACCGCGATGATCCTCAAGGAATGGTACAGTAAAACATGATTTATCGATTCTTGAACTGCCACTGTATTTTTTACGCACGCAGCATCATATTCATGTCAAAACACAATAGCCTGAAGCGGGTACTTTGAGCCAGGACAGCATAACACTTCAATAAAAGATTGCCGTAATGGAAGAACGTAATCTCTTTGAGTGTTCGGTTATAGGTCGACTTCTACAGTAATGAAATTCATGAACGCATAAACCTTTAAGATTTTATCTCGTTGTGAATTACATAGAATAACATATCTGAAGAGTTACCGAGGGAATCGTGTCTCTTTGTCTGACTAGGGTACTTCTAACAATGCGGAATAGGCATAATTTAGATGTTATTTGATTTCGCAATAATGAAACGTAAGTAATTATGTCTTAAAGTAGATGTTAATATACGAGGACTATTCCAGTTTTCTCAATCTTCAACCATTTTAGCTCTCGCTTAGCTGACTCCTATTTGTACCCCATTTATTTGTACCATGTAAATCTGAATATTTTCAGTATTTAAATTTAATTTGATAGCCTTTCCTTCTTAAATTCATGTAAAGTAGGTATAAGGCAATATTGTATTGCTAACCGTTCATAAAATCGCAGATTTTATTTCAGCAGAGAAAGACACTGAAGTAGTATAGGCGATGCTCTACTAAGGATAATAGAATGCTCTAAATTCACTCAATCTTGCTCAAGCCTGGAACGTTTTAATTCTACTCCTACAATGGTACCATTCATTCATCAACCGATTCATCCCTATTCTGCTATGTACTAGTTGGGAGTAACTTGGATGAGATTTTAAATTCTTATGGAAACATTTGTGAAAATTCTCCAAAAGAATCATAAATTTGATGAAAAATGCGAAATTCATCCTTCCTCGCGAGCGCTCAAAAACTTAACGAACCTCCCATGTTGCTCGCAAGCCAGTTGTTCTTATTAAGACAAACGTAAATACTAAACAAAATGGACAGAGGGATGAGTTAGGCTATTTCGATTAGTGATTTAATGAGTGCGAACTTTTTACTTTATCCACTGGAATAGCTCAGTTTCACGATTTAGGAAGGAACAGAGCTTCCTCATGACCACTTTCATGAATTTAGAAGTATAAGCGCAACGTTTCCTTACAAGCAGGCTTTACTAGAATCAAGTCTGTCATTCATGGAGAAGGCATACTGCGTGACCTGACACTCAAACAATGTTTTTTACAACGTTCAATTTTATATCACGATGTATAAACTAGTGCTGCTCGCGGTAGGCATGTCTTGCTTCCTTTAATTACACTGCGGTTCGAAGGTCAAGTTCATACATTATTTTTAGTAGGTAATTATAAAAAATGTGTTTTCCATGAGTTCGCCACGACTTTGCCATGTGAATTACGATCTTAAAGAAGGAATTGTATAGTAGTAGTATTGATAAATGTGCTTCGACAGCTAAGGTCTTTTCTCACGTGGGCTCCCACCGGGGAACAAGAAAGAACTTATTATAATATTGTTAAACAGAAAAGGACACATTATGTCCTATTTTTACAATCACATCATGACGTTTCATACTGAAGGAAGTATTCGAAAATCCAAACTCACAATTAAGAATAAGTAAGAGATTTCCTGCATTACGATACTGGAAATTACATTTTCTTACTCTTCCTGACTTTCATACCATTTAAAAATAATACACAAGTCCCGGACGAAAATATTTTAAATTTTTAACAATATATTACTCCTGATAAAAGTGTGTTTTATGTTGATCAATATCTTTTAAATTAAATTAAATACAACTTCCTCTGGGACTGTTGTGATTTACTTAATCATATGGAATACCACGAAGTAAATGATAGATCAGTCCTAATCTTGTCTGTTTTCATATAGTTGATTAAGTTGCCGTTTTATATGACGATACACAAGCAACTGTCTTGTTTTAACGGGATGATACGAAAATATGTCTGATCTTACCTAAACGCAGCCGATAAATATTTAAACTAATTCTGCAACTTATTTATGATTAACGCTCTTTATTCTGCTTTCTACATCGTTGTTAAATCAGATTTCGAAAAAATAGTAAGATATTTCATTTCACACTAGATTTTGTCTTCTTTTTAACCTGCATCCGAATGAAACTAACAAAAACGTGGTTTAGCGTGTCACGAAGATTGTATCATTCGCCAAGTGGACCGAATAGGAAAATATTTGGAAGGCTTTGTCTTGAACTATCGTAAAAGAAGCATTCAATCATTTAAAAGTCAGCTTTAATTTATAACATAAGGTTCATGCTTTGCTCATCCGTTACCTGCACGCTTTTCATCATCAACCCTATGCATCAAAGACAGATAAACAACGTAAATAAGGCGATACCACGTGGGTACTCGGAAGCATGCTGCCACCTATCGAGCGTTTCGCGAACCTCTCTTCCACAATTCCCACCCGAGTGTACCGCAGATCGCACGGGCGCTGTTTTTTCCTCGTCTGCCACCGTGCATTGAAGGCCGAAGGTATTGATGCTCGCTTGTAGGGCGGCAAGGGGGTGGCGTAGGGGCGGCGACTGCGGCATCGACGGGCGGGGGCTCACCTCCCCCTCAGCCCCCACCGCCGCGAAGGTCACCCATAGCAAGCGATCACGTGGTCTCCCACGGGGTTACGTAAAGGGCGAGTGCTATGATTGAACGACCGCGTACAAATAATACCGAGGTATAGAACGCACGGGCGAAAATATTTCGCCCTTCCGTGCAATTAAGAGAGCAATTGTTGTTCGATGCCCACACCTGCTGTCCCCTTTCGCCAAATTGGAAATCCAGTGTTGTATGCCATAAGAACGGGAGTTAATAACCCTTCCAGCGTTTTATGCGGCCAGCGCTTACGACACGTGTTAATGACTTTTTAATACGTCTTCCGCGACTCTAAAATAATTAGAATTGGTGGGAGTTCCTCCTTTGATTTATGGGATGCTATGTATGCCTTTAGAAGGAGCGATTTTAATTACAACTGATCAAGTGCTACTAAGTCGGAGTCGTAAGGCATAAATAAAGCGGAGGTACTGATGTCTTTGCGATAATCCGAGACGATTAAAATTACAATACCCTCGATCGGATTAAATGGGAACTGGAATAACGGTTATGAATTATACAATTAGATATTGTACTCTGCTGGGAATGAAATTAAAAGCTGTTAGATGATTCTTCCCTCCTGAAAAGAACTGATTTACTAGCCATTCAAACGTTACTAGAAGGCTTATACTGTATGATATCAATTTGAGTTACCTGCCGTAAATTAAACCACGAAAGAGGTATTACGGCAAATGCGGTGTAGTAGTGTTTCAATTGCGATTGGAAGAAATCGCATAGCCGGACTAATAACGGAATTTTTCGGGTGGAATTTCCGAGTGCTCTTAATTATTTGCATCCAACCCTGAACCTCAATATTCCCGATTGCGTCCTTCTCCACTTTCTTTCCCTCCGACCTTTCTGTTCGTAATAAAGAACTGCTACCGGGTTTTTTCCCTCCGTTCTCGGTCATTTACTCCCTTAAAATTGACAGTACGAGGTTTAGAGTGCAACTAGGAATCTTTTCCAGTATTTGGGAGGTACGGGAAATGGGAAAATAATCCATGATTCCTCTGACTCAATTTGGCCTCAAGTGGGAGCTCCTAAAATGAAAGAATCAATTTCGCCTAACAATTTTCTGCAGACAAAAAATATAATGTGTCTCTTATTTGCTGCTCTTTGATTGAAAATGCCACCTAGAGAAAAGCGAATCCTGCCTATACAGCCACCCTCCATCTGCATAATGACCATACAGCAGAATTGCCAGATAAGCGTGATATAAAACACAAAATGATTTTTGACTGGTTTGAAAAGGCAGTTCCATGAGAAGTATTAATATTCTGTCTCTCTAAAAGTAAAATTGGAAGTGATTCTTTAAATTAAATCTTCAAAAATCCTATTAAAACGAAAAATTCTTTGATTTTGGCAGAAAAAAAGTATGGAGCTTTCACAATTTTCGAAATTAAATACCATGATAGTAAATGAATGTAACTATCCTTCAGATAAGAGCAGAATTTGTTTAAGAGAGTCAGTATGTATTCAATTACAAAGAGACCTGTTCCTGCAGCAAAATTTTTCATAGGAACTTTTACTTCTGTATTAATTATGGAAGGACGTTATCCACGTTTAGCCCACCAAGATTTAGTCCATCTCCAAGATAAATCACTGCTTAAAAGTTTCATAGCCGTGCAAAATTCCTCCGTACCAAGACTGGTACTTTCTTCTCCGTGATTCCTGGAAGTCTCTCAGCAATTAACCATTTTTTATCTTACTTTTCCATTCATTTTTACCTGTATAAAGGAATCCGAAACACCCCATCCCAAAATTAAAAAACTCTCGGAATAAAACGTAGTCGATACCCGAAAGTCGTTTCAGACAAAAACTGGCCTGCATATATCACAAGAAGGGTTGATATTAACTTAACATTTCAGGGTTTATTCAAAAAGTATCGAGTAATTTAGGCACTGATTTTTTCTATTAGGTCTTCATCCTTATCAAGACGTTAGCTCCATATTTCCGATAGCTTCCGCATTCCTACAGAAAGGAACCTTGTGGCTACATTTAGATGTACTCTCGAATAACTTCGATGACGTTTTACGGGAATGATTTTTTCACTTTGGGAGATATTTAATAGAAGTTCAATTGCTAATGCACCTGTATTCCTTTGAGTCCTTGGAAAAAATAATGATTTTTTCATTAGAAGTGACAGTTAACTGTAAAAATGCATCTCTCTTCCTTACGTTGTGCCAAAACTGCAACCACGTACAAGCGTCTTCGTTTGTCATTCGAGGATGTATGCATACTTTCCTACAATGGAGCTGATTTGTAATATACCTATCCACTTTGGCAATATTCATACTGGCTGTTGAAGTAATATACCGCAATACCATTCGATAATCAGTTTCTGTGAGCGTGCAATCCGTCCAGGAGCGTCCAGTCAGCCATCACCTCTGTCGCTGATTTTTCCATACGCCCCCAGCGCAATTCATTCTCGAAGTGTTCTGGACCGCCTTTGAGAACTTAACTCCATTTATAGGCACTTATTTCTGGAAGCCTTTCCTGATCAAATATCGTTCAAGTCTTTCCCACTTTTCTTAAGTTTTCACGTTTTCCTTTGTAAAAATATTCTCCGTAAAAGATTAATCCACGCTTTAATACTATTTTACTTGTTTCAAAATTTAGAATAGAATAGCAATGTGCGAAGGTTAATGATCACTGATACAGCTCAGTTTATACTGAGTTTAAATCATAATTTATTTCTGAATAATCTTCGTAACAAGCTAATTATTCGTTTCCGACAAAAATTAGCTCGAAAAGTAATCATTATAAGGAAAATTTCCGATAGCGCGATGTGATTACTTCCGAAGGATGGTGGTCTATGCAGATGGGTCTTTACAAGTACGGTCTGCATTAACTTCTCGCCCGGGGAACGGAGGAAAGAATCTGCATTGAGGAAGAAAAGGAAACGCGATCCTAATGTCGACTTATGGAGCTTTCATTTGGGCCCTCGAATGAGGGACAAAAGGTTTGGGACAAGGCGTAGGATGACGTCAGATGTTAGTCGAACACATCACTCAAAGAAATCGGGCAAGATGGAGGGAGAGCCATTGTGAAACTTCCCTCTCGCGATCTAAACTGGAACGTCGTCTTTTCTTTTGTTGTTTGCGGAGCATGTGGAAACCAGCTCTCTTTTTTATTTTTAGGACAAACGTTCAAAATAATTCGCATCCTCAAACTATTTCCTACGTCATCTTTCGGAATCGATTGACAAATTGAAGTCATTCGGTGCATTTTGGTTCTACGTAAAGTAGAAATTATTTTACACAATCAAATCCAACGCTGAAATACCTTATTTGAGGAAAACGGAAGGAAAGAATAACAATGGAATAAAAGAGAGGATAAATCAAGAAGGAACGGAAGTAAAGAGAAATTGATTTGTTCGATCAACTACATCGATGAGGATCTTCATAATAGATCAAAAAATTTACTCGACAATTTTGCATTTATCAAAGGAAGCCTTTCCAATCGATCGAAGTCTGAGATATTGTCGATGAAGAGCTTTCAAAAATTATTCTCTTTTGACTCTATTGAGATTTGAAAGTATTTATCTTGATGTAAAATTTGATTCAATTATTAGTTTAAATTGACACCAACGGTCAAAAGAAATACTGGTTATATATTGGTTGGTATAATATTCTGGTTTATTTATGGAAATTAGGGTAACATTGATAATTAAAATTTAGGGTGTATGCGACCCGTAGAGCAAGGGAGCTAAACACTTTCTTTCATTTTTTTCGATAAGAGTATCTGGTAAACAGCATAACCAAATGCCTCTTTCCGGTCCCAAAGTCAGATGTTGTATGTTCCAGAGGAGAGAAGGAGAAATTCGATCCTAATTGTTCAATGATTGCAAGGGCGTCACGTTTATAGACTCGGAAAAGAAAATAACGTATCACAGACCTTTCTCATGCATGCTTTATTTCCCAAATACTTCGAATATCTAGAACGAAAAAGTGCTATTACATTTCAATGAATGTAGTTCTTATTATACTCAGAAAAAGTATTTAAATTATCTCCTTTTTGGAAGAAATGTTTTTTATACAAAAGAGATGTTATGCATTCCGTTAATACAAACATCAGGGGGAAATATACATGATAATACTAATTCTACGCTATGAAATAAAAATAACTCACCCCATTCCATTTAAATCAATAATAACTAAAAGTTTAAGAATATTTCTCAGTAGAACTAATGAAATCTCTGACAAATAAAATTACAAATACCGAATAAAAAATCAATAAACAAAGTACTCTGAGGTGCAGCCGGCGATTAACCTTCAATGCCTCTTATATTAGGGGTAAAGATTTGCTAATGCACTCTCAAATTACAATAAACAAGATGTTAACGTTTTAAGTCGTAATATGATATTATAATGGCTAAAAGTTTATATGAGATTGCCAAAGGGCGGCGCGACTGAATTCAGAGTGCCAGTGAGTCGCGCCCTACCTACTTCACAAGGCAGCAGGTGATTTGAAAGAGTTTCCTCAGGTTCTATTCAATAAATATCAAACAATGCGTTGGTTTAAGAGCCTCGATAGTTTGGTGCCTTCTTACCAACTGAGTTCATTACTTTTACTGAAAGTCGGGTCTTCTTTTCCCATTGACATATCTACTGACAAATGTGAGCAACTTACATTTTATAACAGGTATTATACCGTCTATTGGTCGTGATCTGTGATGTATGATTTTAATAAGCCATTAAAATGGTTATACGTTGGTACATACATAATAGGAATGAAACTAGGAGTAAATATTTACTCAAACTTGGCAGGATTTTATGAGAACCAATACATTCTCCACGTTTTGCTTCTGCTTATTCAAGTAGGGGTGGAACCAGAAATTCTCCATGGGGTGCGGTACCTTCCAAAGGGCGATTTAAGTCAATTTCCTTATGAAACCATCTCTAGTTAACCGTAAGAATCCCATTTTGTCGTGATAAATGTAGAAGAAGTATAGAGTTCCAGGAAAAACTTCGTAATTTAATTTCTTATACAAGCTCTTCGTTAGATTCAAAAAGCAAATTGCTAGCGCTCAAAGTCACCAGAGGTGGGAAGATCGCCACATTTGACCCCCGCCCCGGATTCGCCAATGCGACCAAGAAATACAAACTAAGCACCTATAGGAAAAGTAAGAATAACCCGGAGGAAGCCTATGAGAGTAAAGACGGGGAACCCTTTAGCAATATTCGGAAGCTGATCATATGTATTGCATGATCATGGGGTTTTTAACAAAAAGATTTTATTGGATAGTTTTTATTCTCTCCCGTACATATAAAATGGCGAGTGTATCCCTTATTTGTGCTTTAAAATAGGCATTTAAAATTTTAATTTCATTTATTAATCTAAAAAAAAGGCAGAAAGGTTTTCTGCTAGACAGAGTAGTGATACTAAACCGATTGCCAAGATCAATTTTCATCCATTCGTTGCTGGTGAAAGCAATTGTGGAGATAAAGTCAGAATACTTGAACATAGAGGCCTTAGTAGTGAGAGAAAATTTTTTCCCTGACCGCAATACAAATTTTTGCTGGCTACTTTACTGATTACGATTGCGGGAAGAATGGAACAGGACAGGTAAAATGTCGATTCAACCTTTACAATAAAAATTAATGCACGATTACTTAACATACTGCAGTCATTACACGCTGAAACACCCAGCAGAACCGTTGCACATAACACCAATTCAGAAATATTTGTCGGCCTCGAAGAAAATCTTTTTTTGTTCATCTCAGCGAGAATAAGCAATTTATAGGAAAACGGGCGTAGTCATCCGCGCTCCGTCGTTTGTTTACGAAATATTCCAAAACAACAGAAAACATATCAGAGAAAATTAAACGGATCTGAACAGGAATAATATTTGACTTTCGAAGTTAGCTCACGGTCTCCAAAACAATGACGCCGAATCATTTTGCAGACGAAAACAACCGCATCATCTTTTTCACAAAACAATTCTCAAGATGCATCTAGTCATACGCTCGTATTTTATTTTTCGCTGAAAAAAAACATAACAAGAACAACACGCTCCTGCCCCCCATAAAAATTCGTCACAGTACCAAAAGAAATTTGAAGTTTCTTTATTACACGGCGGAGATGATGACGAAAGCAAAAACTGGCCCCTTCTCTATCCCCGCTCCGCTATGGCACTGCGCTCACCCTCCACTTCCCCCAGAAGGAAAACACTCGCGAGTCATTTCGACCCCGTGTTTGAGTGCTGCAAGAACAATCCGCAGAAGGAAATATTTCAGAACGAGCATATTCCGGAATGGCTAAGAAGATAGCCCCTCACTATCTCTCCTTTGGAAGTTATCTTGCCCGTGTTTTATTGTTGGACGACTCAATACACTCGTATCAAAGCTTGATCAACGTAGAGGAGGGACTCTTCGCTCCCACTTCCTTCCCATAGAGTTCACTAAGAAGAACTCTGGTTAAAGCGGTGGAGAGAGATATTTGAAGGCACGGAGAAGAAAAAGAGCGTGATAAAAGACGAGCAAGAAGAGAAGAAAAGATTAGAGATAAAACAAAGAGAATAAGAAGGGTAGAGCTAGGGGGTGAGAAAAAAGTTCGACGCTTTTTCAAAAATCTCCGGTAGTAGCTGATCCCGAGTCAGTAGAGCATTATCTTTCTATTTACGCAAAAAAACATAAATATGAACCTATACCAATAATGTAAGAGCTATCGGATTAATTTAAAGAAACGTGAATGAATAGTAACTAGCAACCTCTCGTTTAACATTGTTCCGTTGCCTTTATTTCAAAGATTTCAAATATTTTACATTCACACGAATCTAAATAGTATTTCTTTACACGAATACTGTTGTATCTAGTTTCCATTTTCAAATAAAATAACACAAGACAGTTGAGTTCGAAGATAGCATTCAGTACTTATCAATACGAAAGTTGCTGCCAAGCTGAGTTCTAAAGGTGGAAAATTATATTTCGTATGAAATATATCTGAGGTATGACTAATGATGTATGTTAATCGTTGAAAACAAACTTTGATAGAATTACCTGATGATATATTGTAATAAAATACTCAGGCAGTAAAGAACACAACTTATTTCTATTTACATTCTCAGGGAAAATAGGAAGGAGAGAATTAACAGTTAAAACAGAAAAAGATGCAGCCAAAAACATGGAAACAATATCTTACTAATTGGTTTTATTCTGAAATAAAGTAGGTCTGAAAAGTTTCCTGAAGTCCCATCCACGATTTATCGTTCTTCACGCTACCAAATTAATAAACGAATGTTTGCGTAAACTTGCGGCGGGGAAGAGGAAATTATCGATGTCTGGCTGCTGTGACGACAAACATTCAATATTGTAAGCGAAAATATGGAACGCAAAAACGAGATGTCCTTCAAAGATAATTTTATTTGAAGGTGCTTAATGCACTTCGGAATGAATTAGTTGGCCAAAACTTAGGTTTTGATGATTGGGAGTTTCAAATAAGACGTTAATTTAGATGGATATGAATTACTCAAAACTCAACGTTGCTTGGAGGAAACAGCACAAAAAACAGTTCAGAAAAAAATCTTCGCAGAGTTAAAATACTACATAACATAGGGTATAAAAATCCTGCCAGTGCATACAGACAGTAATAGCTAAAATGCAAAATATAAACGTTTTATCTTTGTAAGCAAATAAAATTAAAATAATACCCATTTAAGTATAACGTCGAAAGAGCGAACAAAATTAATAATATATTATGAAAAGTCAAAACGAAAAACAACGAAAATGTACAAGATTGCGGATATAAATAAAAATAAAATGCGAATTCTTCCAGTTAAGATAGAATACTAACAGTCGGACTACTTACAAAACAGAGGGATGTGAAGAGGCAGAAAGGGAAGAATGTATTGAGGGACACTTCCGTAGCCCCTCCATCTACTCTAGATATCCGCTAAAGTACGACGGCGCTAAAAAACCAAATATCTACAAAATCGGATGTTTTACAACAACAGTATTTTAGTTGTTCTCTGCGTCCTTTTCCGTGAAGAGTTACTGGGGCCGAGAGCTACTGGGCCGTACAACTCAAACCGATAAAAAGGATGAGCACTACGGCTACAACCTGCTTCGATTTGGGAAAGTGTTCGAGAGATTTGTTAAGAAATACTATCGACGGCTTTCTCCTAAGTCAAAATATAGACTGCTATGGCATCACAAACAGTAAGCTTTTCCCGTCTTTGCTTACTACTTGGAGAGAGATTTTTAAAATTCTTTGAGGACAAATTTCACTGCGGTGGACAACCTCTAGGTTCACCTAAATCGTATATCCATCGTCATAGAGTTCTTTTCCTTGCCAAGAAAATAAACCTCAAGGTGAACATGCAGGGATGTGCCAAGTGGGAAATTAGGTCGATAACACCGAAAAATGGATGGCGCGAAATATAATTTGGATTGAGGGAGGAAAGCAAAGGAAATCTGATTTCACTTCGGAGGAATCTTAATATTCATATTCCTATCAAAATTATGGATATTTTTATTTATTTGAAAGATTGCGCTTCCATCAACATATCTCGTACATATTAAGGAAAAAAGACAATTTATGGCAGTGAAACTTCCTTACAGATTGCATACTAAATGAACTGAACCATTATAAAACAAGTTACATTTATTATCGCAATAAATATTCATATTTCACTAAATCAAACAGACAACACTTAGGGTTTCAACAATTGATGGCTAAGGATGTACGACAAAATCAACTCTAATTTGGTGGAAAATCATACATGAGCTTTAATTTTAGTGCTATTGTTGAATAAGAAGGCAGTGAAATTAAGATATCGTTATAAAAAATGACAAATATTTACAGATAAACTTCATGTAAACAAACAAATTATTCTTAATGTGTTTTCAATGTCATATGACGTGATATTATTCTCAACTGTTTTGAAAGGTTTGAGTTAGACTAAACTTTATACTTGAGGCGAAAGATTGTAAAGATACCTTAAACGAAGGTGGTATGGAGTAATGGGTCATTCTTATGGTAGCCTATGTACTCAAAATCAATTCAATATGGAATCGTCATTCATAATTTTAGGGATGCCAAAGCGCGGGATACGGGCTGAACTAAAATTTATACCTAAAATATTTTTTCGTTTCTATTATCATCATGGAGTAAAAGAGTTCTTCGAAAAGCATTATGTGTTTGGAAACTCTCGATTACACTTGTTTTCATATCAAAACACTGATCAAGTGCTGATAAATAAAATTTTCTCAGACAAGTCATTATAAGGTGAATTAGTAGATTTGACTAAACTCAAAAACTGTTTACAAATCGAGTCCTTGAAACGCAGTAGCAGTATTGACAAAAGTGCTTCGACAGCTTAGGTCATTCCGCACATAGACTCCCACCGGAAATCGAACCCGGGACCGCTTTCACCGAAGCCGAACGCGTTGCCCACGTGGTTAACCGGGACCCATTATTCCATACCATCCTTGAAACCCTTTCAAGTAATTTTATGGCGATTTTTAAATTGATAAATGATATCTGTGATTAATTTTACTCGGTAAATTATAGCGCTACTGAAATATTTGCAACTATTCTCAACGGAAAAAAAATATTACAAACGTTAGCGTAAAACTTGGCCGAGATACTTGAGACTCCTCCAATAACTCAAGAAGTCATCACGACTAACTTCATAATCGAAACTTCCGATGAAGGAATACATTCATAGTAATAAATTCATAAGTACAAATTTCGCAAATAGTTGACAGAAAAAGAATAGGTTCTATCCCTGTGCGCAGATTATTAAAACTTTAATCAACCGCAATTTCTTCTAAGAACAACCCTCGTTATTAAATGTTTCTATTAGTCCTAATGTAAAATATTTTATGAGAAGGAGTAAAACTAATCTTCTAGGATAAAAAATGGAAGATAGCAATGGGCCTGCAGATATAAGTAGACATCCTATAATTTATTTCTATATTACTGCGGAACTGTGGTCAGTAACATTTTTATGCTTCGTACGAGAGATAACCTACGCAAAATTACTTGTGCTAAAATTCACTGCGTATATTTTCAGTTAAAACCGAAATATTCTGATGCTCTAAGGTAATTTGTGAAGGAGAACTAGTTAGTAACGACAGAGAAACATTTTTTTATTCGACACTTAAGAAGGTAATTGCTAAAGTTCGTAAAGATAGCAAGATGGTGAGTGGAACATGTATAAAACCACCTTTCAGGAACCCAAAGACAGAATCTTCCACCAAAGTTTTATGATAATACTAGAGGTGATTATATCTTCTGGTCATTTAAACTATAACATCACATTCCATGCGTAAAAAAAGTCAAGGTTTTCCAATTACTCTGCCTTTCATAACATAATATTCGGTAAAATATGCTACATTTGTAATAAAACTGCATTAAAATTTAATCATGCTCCTGAATCGCAGGTGCGTGCAAATTAAACACCACTGGATGAATAGCATAGAGTACGTAAACCTATTTTAATATTTTATTCAAGTGAAACTTTTCAACATAGCTAATCGAATTCAGTCGTGATATATGAAAGTAAGATTCATGACTATTCAGCGACGCACCCCAAGACCATAAAAAAAATATCGAAAGGAATGCTACTCGGAGGAGAGTCTATCAACAGACCAGTCAACAGACAGACTCGCCCTCCGTATTTCATAAAAGCCGCATAACACTTCGCGTGAGAATTAATTTCGGCCCTTCTATAACCCCTTGACCGGGAATCCATCTCTTTTCCTAAAACAGACATTCAATAATCCCAATCCCTAGGGACTTGAAAGCGGACCTCGATCGGGCCTAAAATTTTCCTAAGGCAGAGGAATTGATGAAACACGCTATAAGTAACACTCTGGCAGGGGTTATTTTTTATCCCTTTTCGCCTTCCGTGAAAGGTGGTTTTATTTCCTTGGGAATTTGCCAATCTTTAATGCAAATGGACTCGTGTATCTATCTAAACGCATAAATCGCTTGTGAAGAGGAAAGAGGTGACAAGTGCGGAGGGCCATTTTTTTCCTTTCCCCGGGATCGTAGCGAGAACGTCTCAATGCAACGCCTCTGTCCCTTTCCTTTCCACTCGCACCTTTGCCTTTTATCACCACACGCCCTCCAATAATATATGGAAATCATTTTCGATAGACTTAAATTGTTGGTGGGAGGGACCGCCCCCAGTCTCCTCTTCCAACAAACGCTTAATTTTCTCCCTGGTGGCCGAATCTTAGGTGAGGGGCGCAAGGTAATGCCTGCACACATCTCTTCATCTCGTTAAGGAGAACTGCTCGTGACGTTTATACTTCTCCTTCCCCGGCTAAAATTACCTCTAATGTCTTTCATAAATCCGCGAGCGTCTCCGTGTTGCACCTCTGGGGCAATGTTAAGTGCCTCGCGCCGGAAAGAGTGATGCTGGTCCCTAATATCCTGATCCGCCCCTTCCTCATTGCTCTCCTTCCCTCTTCATTCAAAACCAAAACCTCTTATCGGGATAATCGCAGGAAGGGGTGCCACTTAAAAATCCTCTTTTTTATGGAGCGACAGCGGCGGTGAGAGGATCCCCATTAATGACGGAAACGTTTATCCCAAAATGGTAAATTGTAAAATTATGACGACTGCTGAATCTTTAGCCACGCACCCGAGGAACGTTGAAGGGAGTGATCTACGGAGTCTAATTCTATTATCGGAATAGGTAATCAGTATCAATTACCATTATAATATGGAAAATGTTGAGTGCTGAGACAAAAATACAAAATGCGGACTCAAGAACCCGGCGTATCACATTAGTAAAGGAAATTCATTATTTAAATAACATTTTGTTCCAAGGCTGAAATATATATTCAATAACTCAAAATTTTAGAGAAATGCTTAACTAACCCTTAACTTTTTATATTTTCAACACGTAATTATCATAGGTTATGAGCAGTACGTTGCAGAGTAAATAGGATTAGGACAACGTTTTTCCTGAAAATTCGAAATTATGACAAAATAATGTTATATGACACTAGTAATTAAAATAACATATTAATGTTCCATTACTAATGTTCTTCTATTGTCGTATATTATCAAATTCATTCCTAATAAATTCGTAACGGGCTATATATTCTCTTGGGCCTCCGTATAGCCATGTAAGAGACGCGTTCGAATTTGGTGGAAGGGGATCCGGGGACGATCCCCGGTGAAGTTCACGTACCTACGAAAAGACCTTAACTGTCGAAACACTTTTTTTTATTTACTATTACTACTACTATAACCTACATTCTTCGCGTATTAATTTGGTGGTTGACTTCAAGCTTAACAGTCGAAAACGTCTAGAAGACACTTATTCATAGCTCAAAAATTTCACAAAATATCCTCTTATAACAAACATAACTTCTTCAAGCATCAAGAATTGGTAATTAATAATCCAGGATTATTTAATTTATTTTCACATATTTATGAATGCAACCAAACACCGCGTAAAAACTTAAAACGCGCAGAATAAAACTTTGGGAATAAGTTATAAATCAAGAATAGTGCAGTATTAATGTACACGAATAGCATACGCATAGAGCGAAAAACTTCGATAGAGAATTCCTAACGTGTTGTCTAGAGAAAGAGCGAATGTGTAGAGGTGATTCAAATGCTGTTTCACGTCCAAAACGTTCCTTTTCTCAAATGAAAAAATTGCTTGAAACGAATGGAATTAAGGGAACCTTTACAGAGTAGCATTACGAAGCATGAGTTGCATCAAGGAAGCTGCCAAGTTACTGTTTCCAATAGTACTGGCGAAGTAGCAGTATGAATATCTTAGATAGAATGTATTAAGTTCCTATGTTTCTTCGCACGCATCAATCGATAAAGTCAGATATGCTTATTATTACCAGGTCTTAATGCCTTTCTTTCTAAACACGCAATATCTCCCGATATCTAAAGTGTGGACGATTGGACCGGCAGCAATAAATTCGAGTAAACTGGCCATAACGTGTTGGAGGCGTGTGAATATTCTCAGAACGAGATAATCAATCGAATCTTTTGTTTTCCTCGATGTCACATAAATCTTCTCAAAGTGGATTATCTTCTGAGACCGTAACATAACAGTACTTTTCATTGCTAAAATTTGGCAATGGTTTTAAGAAGCTTTAAGATTTGCAGCACGGATAAATGAACGTTTCTCGCCGAAAAATATACTCCAAGACAATATATATACAGCAATCTAGTGGGCGATTGGCCAAAGTCTGTCTCCATCGGTTAGCAAATATGCTTTTCAGATTCAAAATTTCGCCAAAGGCATTTCCGATGATTTCGATCATTGGAATGTATGTTTTCAGCATGACATTGTTCTAGACGGACATTTTTTGTAAAATATAGTCACGGAACCTCGTGATAACACACTACTCTTTCCCGACAATTGAGTGGTTAAACCTGGGTTATAACGTGACTAGTAAAAAAATGAGAACGTTGTTAATCACTTTCTATTTACTCTGTTAAATTACTTTCTATGGAGCGAGTGACAAAGTCTATGAAAACAACCCTCAGAAGAATTAAAGAGATATGTAACTAAGAATATACTCATACCATTAGTCTTTTTCTTTGCTAAAAACAAATTTATTTCAAATCACTGGGAGAAGAGTTATTAAGAATAAATATTAAATTCGATATTCGATTCATATGTATATCTACTACTATGTGTATATCTATTATGTATCTATATACAATCACACTTTTATATTTTAAATCAGGTATGTCATGTTTCAGTAATCTGGTAAAATTATGATTTTTTTACTTTTTAATGAAATGAGTCTTAAGGATTCATGGGTAGAATTAGTCCCATTTCTAATTTTCACGAGCTGCGAGTACTGCTGTAAATTTCACATGCGGCACGATAATGGAAAACACATCGAAAGAAGCAACACAATGACCGTGTTTTCAAGTAAAAAAAAACGCTCGCGTTATCTGAAAAAAAATGAATCTTAAAATATTTAGCGCCCGGTATACAATGGAAATAATATGTATATGGGAAATAGAAGTACAGTTTCAATTGCGGATAAAACAGGTTTGCTACCTTAAGACATTTGTCTATAGTCAAGATTTGTTTCTGCGTATTATGATAGTAGTAGATATACATTTGAATTGATAGAAAGCGTTTATCTTGATATTGGAAACTGAAATGCGCATTGTCAATACAATCGTCACCGTACCAGAAATATTAAATAAATTTTGTCTATCAGATGCGAATTTTTGCCAGAAATTAAGATCTAAATTTCTCGAGCTTCATTTTCTCCTCAATCAAAGTCTCTGGTTTGAGAAAAGTATTCGCAATGGGAATAAAAGTCGCGCCAAAGGTAAAAGAACACGGCGAAGCAAACCGGACGATGACACCGCTTTCGGGTTTTCCGATCACGTACCACGACGCTAAGAGCACTCGCATGATAAACCAAGAGATAAAGAAAGCCCGAGCAACCATCTTTGTTCCGACCAAAAAAAGCAAAGATGGCTTACACCTTAGCGCGGAACGAAAATGGCGGCGGCCAATTAGAAAGATGGCGGTGGGCGTCTTTGAAAAGGTGTCCGATTGCCAGTTATCTGGGGCCGGGTCGTAAGGAGCATCGGAAGGAAGGAGCAGATTGTGGAGAACGGTCCCGCAGTATCCCATAAGGAACTCCAGCGTGGCGTTGGATCAAGGAAGGATTGCACTCGCCACGAGGACGTATCTACGAGACCCGATCCTTAAGAAATTAGCTTCGAGTAGCGGACGATACGCGTGGGCTCAATGGAATTTATTGCCCCTTCTATGATAGATGGTGGCAGGGGGCGGTCGGGAGGGTGGTGCGGGACAGAGGCCACTTGATCGTCCGCATTACAATCCCTTTCCGCGAGCATTCTCTCCCCCTCACGTCCGTGTCCCAAACATCCACTTGCCGATCAATGTAGTCTGGTGGAGGGGAGGGATGGGATGGGGACCGCGGGGAGATGTAAGGGAGTCCAATTAACGACCGAGTTCCTAATTACGAACACCCTCTACCTTCTCAAAGACCACCCGCGGCATCATTCTACTTAGACATAGACCCCAAGGAGAGAGATAAACGTCCCTAATCAGACCGAGATTGAGACCGGTTAGTTTCTTCTCTAATCTAACCCTCAATGGAAGCATTTGAAAAAATAAGTTACGACTAAAGTTTAAATACATAACTATTTTTTGAAAACACTACCGGAGATCATTAATTACAAAATTATCATCACGGACTTATTTCTGCGTCCAACTGAGAATTTTGGAGACACTACGGAAGGCTTGTGGAGAAATGGCTGGAATGAGGAAATAAATTAAAAGGCTGCTGTAGTAGTTCTGATCATAAAGATGATTATTGTGGTATATAATAAATTTATGCTACATCATGCATAAAATAAAATAACATGCACACTTAAACAATTGAAATGTCTTGTTTGTAGTTGAGCTTTATTTAAGTTAAGTAAGGTCATTAATGGCGTTTATATGACGCTATTTTGTAAAGTAGATAAATTTAAAATTACGATAAATGAGAAAGAGAAAATAGAGGTTACAAATAGATGCAATAATTTAATTTAATATAAGCTCCTGCCTATTTCCAATGGCTTCTATAAGCGCTACTTAGCAAGGAAGCATTCCAAAGGGGTAAATGGTTACATTTCTCATCTCATACTAAGCGCAACTCAACCTCTAAATCCGCAACTAGAAATAGTAACCCCAATCTGACTCAATTAATTGTGCAGCTGGGACATCCCTAAGAACGCTTCAAAGTTTAATCATATAAATCTCTCGTTCTCTTTGAATATCCGTACCAGCATACGGACAATCTATTTCAATACTATCAATTAACTAATCAATACTTTACCAGAAACTTACATAGCTTCACTGAAAGTTTTACATAGCTTCACTGAATATGTATCCTGAGCCTGATGATGACGCGATGCGTCGAAACCTAGTTTGCCAAAAAAGCTATTTTTCGTGGTACTGGTAAACGTTTCATCAGTTAATTGTTTAATCCATTTCAATTTCAAAACTGAATCAATGGCATTATGCTGTATTCCATGAATGTCCTTTATTTTTCTTAATTTCAGGAAGCCTTTTAAAAAATGCCATAATTTTAAAAATTATTTCTATAGTCAGAGCGAAAGCTGAAGATGATGTCCTGACAATTATGGCCACATCTCAAGAACGTTTGTGTATGAATACAAGCAAAATGGGATAATACGCCTCTTTGCGGTTCGCCTAAATTCGCCTAAATGACGGTTTTCCTTATTTCCTTTGCATATTTGCACTATCTCCGCCGTTACCTTTATCTTTTTCTCCGAGTAATACAGGGATTTTTTATTCTCTCATTAGGCAATACTTAGTTATACTTAGGAATGAAGAAAATAGAACAAACACCATAGCACAACGAATACAGAATTGTTAATGATGGGGATAAAAAGCCATTCTTCCTTGGCAGAATAAATACCCCTTCAAAGAAAATAGCAGCGCGCGCGGCTCTTAGCTCACGCTTTCCCTTCTCGTGATGCTTGCAAGCGAGCGGTCGCATCTTGCGGGGTGAGGTCTGATAATTGGAAAGGTTGGGGACCGGCCTGGAGTCTTCTCTACTCGCAACCCCCCACGGCACCTAAGGAAATCCTCCCTCAGCTCTCCCACAACAACCGACGTAAAATAACTTTTTTTCCATGCCGAGTAACCACTCCATCCATCCCCTCAACCCACGCCGAGCATCTGCCTAACCTACCGCACGATTCTTCCCAGCGTTATTAAACCTAGAAGGATGGAGTCGACCGCGGCCGGAGATTTAATTCCTTCGCGTTAATGGAACAAGCAAAACAAAAGTCAGGTGACAGCCATAAACTCGAAATAAATTAGTTTTGCCGGTGCAGCCTCTCCCTTGCTCCCTTGGGACCTCTCCCGGAATGGCTTTTGCCGTAAAGAAATTGGATTAATAGCATCGATGGCTTTTCGATCGGACCGATAAGTAGCGGGGGAATTTGGTTTGCGTCCAACGCTCCTATATACGGAGATCGACACCGGAGATAAACACGGCTGAGGTGTGTCACGGAAGCTGATGGGTGTGAGGGGAGCTTAAAGCCTTGCCTCGCTTATTCGTTAATGCGCCACGAATTGATTGGTCGCACAGCCGGACAAGCTGGTGATGTGCAATGATTAGCTCGTCACGTCCATCCGATGTATTTACATAAAGTGGAAGCGAGCCATCGAGATGATGGATTTCTTCTGAATGAGATATATATGCCTCGAGAACTATTCCTCTCTAGACGATGGCTAAATGAATTCGGTACGAAGATGTGGAGACAAAACTTCCTCGCCGGTCGCGGAAAAGCGGAAGAGAAAATTATTCCGTCGGTCGGTCCCGGCGAAAGTCATTTATCCGACGAAAATATTTTGTATATATTATGATAAAAGGCATGCTTATGTCTGACGCAAAGTTGCACAGCGATAAGAAAATTTGGAGAATAATTTTGATTAACAACGTAAACAACGAGTCTACTCCACAAGGCGATAGTGTGATAATTTTTGTTAATCTTTGTTAAAACAAGATGAAAAAATGATCGCTTGATTGTAATGAAATGTGCTAAAATCTTGTAAGACAAAAGTAGAAAAAAATTTCCATTGAGATAAATCTGTTATTATTAATTATTTTCCTTTACCTGCGTAAATGGTTTAAATTTCAGAATTTAGTTTACTTTCCTTACCATTTCAACTGTAAATTACTTCCCTTCCCGTTTTTGAGGGATTAAGTACTGTCAGAGTCAAATATTTCTATAGAAAAGTTTAAATTTCTCAAAAAAATTCCTGTGAAATTTTTAATAACAATTCAGTTCAAAAAGTTAACTCTAACTCATAACTGTGCTCATATCCATTAAAAATGTCCATTAGGATGCGGATGGAGGATTGATTTCTAAATGTAGGGATTAGGTGCTAATAAACAGGTGTTTATAATATTCTTAGCAATTGGACTTGTCACTTTCTTCAGTGATATTGGTCATCAAAAGTAAATTGTGCCCAATCAGAAGAACAGGATAACTCAACCTAATACGATGGATGCGGCAGTCGCACGTAGAATTACAAGAAAAGATTAATAAAGCCATAGTACCTCTAGACACTACAGCTTTTTGTAACTCTTCTTAAAACCTTGTGTTTTAAAACGGATGTGATCCTTTATTCTTTATAAAGTCACCAACAGTATTCTTCAGATATTGTAACCAATATAATTGCTGAAATATCGTAAGAAAAAGTTGAAGAACCTGCCCCGGGTTCCATTCCCAGTGGGGGCATACGTGCGAAATGACCTTATCTGTCGCAGCGCTTAAAAATATATATATAAAAAACTTGAAGACAATGAACTGCGAAAAACCAGGACAACGATAAACGTTGAAACTAGCGGTTCCAATGTAGCACGATACTAGTCGTTATTTCATCTAAATCTGCATATCTTCCCTACATAGCAAGATGCCTTTTTGATGTACGTCAGATGGTGCATACACCATGTTTTTCCTTCCCTAATCAATTACTTTCGCGTATCGTTCGCGGAAAAAATGACTTGAAGAGACTTGTTCTAGTATTAATTTCCCTGATTTTCGTCACAGCATCAGAAAAGCCTATGTAACAGGAAGGGCACAGAATATCGACTACATCCTCTAATAATATAATGTATCTGAATCAATTAAAGAAATTTATCCTTTGTTTAAATCTTCTGAAGGTTCTTATCTCAAGTCCTGAAGCATCCTAGTAAAACTCTCCACACCTAAAAATGTGGAATTAACGGGAGAAGACCGGTAGTATTAAAAGTAGCTTCGTCACCGTAAAACGAGAGAGATTTACGACCTCTTAGCACCAACTTCTGCTGAAATCGGGTAGTGCAGTCAATATTTTAAGTCCAAAAATTACGACAGTAAACGAGGATGGAAACGAAACTAATTCAGGATACAATTAACCCGGGTTAGCGTCATACTGAAATAACAAAAGGCCTTTCGGGGGCAATCGAAAAGCAACTTCCTCGAAGTTCGGGCCGCCTCAAAAGGGAAGTGAGGAGGAAGAGGAAAAAACATCAGGGGAATGGCGAAATAGCCACATCCCCTTCTCGGAATCATCGAATTTGCCTCGCCTTAAAACTCTCGCAACCCGGAGCAGGCTATACGCCTCGCTGGATCGCCCATAAGAGATATTGCATTACCGCATCCACGGGGAACCGGAAACCGCTTGTCGAAGTTGCCGAGAATTGCGAACGTTTAAACGACCCCGAGCTTAAAAAAAGAGTCGATGGAGTCGGAAGTTTAGGAAGTGAACCAATAGCTCCTTTCCTGCTGGTAAGAAACCACCGATCCTTCCCCCTTCGCACATGGCGGACCTTGGCAGAACTAATGACGCAGAAATTCGCATCTCCCAAGGCGCTCGGGATGCATGAGGTGGAAACTGAAAGTCATTCACCTACAATGATTTCTTTCCCAAGAGGAGAGTTTGGACTCGTGGCTGTTGTTCGCCTGCAAAACCGATTCGAATCTATTGGTGAATAGTCTTCCCTCCCCTTCCACCTGCTTCCATTAACATCTCCCCCATCCGACTCCCATCTGATAAAGACCCGAAGCGGCAATGGCTTCAAAAAGAAGGGAGCGGAAGGGATTGTTGGGGAGATGGGAATTTGTGTGTTGCTCTTGCAAAGAGAACCGTTCAATAATTCAACAACTTTTGCAAGGGAGTTATTTTCTTCCTTTACTCCCCTCATTTTTCTTTCGGCGTGATTTTTATTGTTGTACTTCCCCTCTCCTTTGCACCACTCCCTTTTCTCTCCCATTTTTTCCCCGATTCTAAAATTTTTCCTCTGCGACTCGCGATCTTATGAGAGTCTTCACGATGACTTATCTTCTTCCTGGCGCTCCAATGCATACGCCGTAAATGCTAGCTGTGGACGGGGTTCGCTGACGCATAATATCGTAATTCCAAAGCGCCAAAAATGGTTTACGAGGATAATAATGTGGAGAATTCCATTTTAGCACTGATTGCATGGATAAACTCTCTCCAGTCTAACATTCGAGACATTAGTGACATCCTCGCTCCTCCATTCTGTATAAACCGCTTCAGTGATAGAGTGACCTTTTCCTTGGTAACCGACTTTCGAATTTTCACTTAGTTCGATTTCGCTCACTAATTGTATAAAAGCGTTCTGCATAAATACCCATTCTATAAAAAGATTCATTGAATACATCTTTTAATACGCCTCTTCCTGTATAAAGGATTCGACATACAGACTCACTAATTATTTATAAGGTTACATGTTCATGCAGGTTTATTTCCTGCATTGCAATAACATCCTCTCAAAAAATATTCATCTTTTATCCCTCAGTAAGTCTATTTAAGTTTCTCATTCAACTGCTTTGATCACTCAAAGTGAACATGAAGAGGATCTCTAAGGGCATGATGAGGAGTTCAAGCTAATGCCGAACTATTTCTGAAAATACTGTATATATTTTCTTAAGATGTTGACAGGATTTTATATGCGGCTATTTAAAATTAGCGATTGATTAAACTTTTTATCCCGCATATTTGTATCTATTGACACTTGATAAAAAAGGTCACTACTTAGTTATATTTCCGAAATTTTCTTCCATTGTTGAGGGCTAACGAGGGTTCGATAATCCAGAATATTTCTTCTCCTACCCTCCCCGAATAATCGGGAGGGTAGGAGATAAACATACCGTACGTTCAGCTCGAAATATGATTCATCTACCTAATGCGAACATCAAAGGGACTCTCAAGTCGAAATTCAAAAATAAAGTCGTTTGTCCGTATCTCTTCCTTTTTCCGTCCATACCTACAAAAACTCCTTCCTTTCCTCCCCTCTTCCTTCCGCCTATCTCCCCTCTACCTCACATCTTTCTTCCGCCGCTGTTTACCTTGCCGGGTACTCCCAGTTGGCCGGTCATTAATCCTGTCCATTGGCGAAACCCGGTCTCCCTCCTAATTTGTGTACCTACGTAGAGGTGATGAAAACCACTCCGACATCACAATCCATTACATCCCTCACTCTGTCTCCCCTAAACCCCTTCCATATTCGGCCGAATGGTCGCCCTCCGGCGTTCCATTCACACAACGGAAACTCTCCCACCTCTAGCTCACCCCCTCTCTCCGATTCGGGATAAATCATTAGAGCCGCCCTGGTCATCAATTCGGGCCTTGTCCAAGGAAGTAGAGCGGCAGGGAGAGGAGTGTGGCGAGGAGTGGAAGGGATGAGATTCCAGAAAGAAAAACCCTTTTTGTCGAACCCGAGTCAGTATATGAGTGCGAAAGACCGAAACTCGTTACCGAAAATGCCGTCCTTCACGTTTTAACTGTCGAAGGAAACCATTTCCGACTCTCGAACTTCCCGCAGTCGAAATGGGAGAGAAAGAAGTTGCACCCTTGGAAGGAAAAAGATCCGGGGTACATAAAATGAGAAACGGCGAGAAAAATAAAACATAACAAGGAGTGTGGAGGGAAGTGTAGGAGAGGGAAGACGGAAGCGAAATGAAACGAATGAAGAAATATAAGATCCTTTCCCTTCCAAATTTATCCATCGCACCCCAACCTATCGATTAAGTAATTAGAGAGATGGAAAGTGCTTTGTAAACCGAGCGCGAAAATGCATAGCCCGACGAGACTAACTGCTAGATCTAAGTACTCATGGGCGACCCGATGCTGCGTTTCTCCAAAACTCTTCCATTTTCTCTTTTTCCTCCGCTCTTTTTTCTTTCTTCTTTCCCTTGGCTTTCCTTCTTCGAGCACTCCTATCCAACCTCAGCCAATTACCATCTCTCTAGTTCATCGCTGTAACTAAGTCATTGCTTCTATATTCATTGTTTAAAAACTAGCAGATTCAGGTTTTCGCGACAGCATTAAATCTAAATGTAAGATTAACTACCAACTTCACGTATAAAACAATATTTTCTGCCCAATTGCGAATGAAAGATTTTGTAAGCCATCAACTGAATTAATCTATACACGTATGATCAACTCACATAATCTTTTTTTAAACTTATTTGAATTTTCAAGAATGAATTATCTACAAGTTGTAAAGAAAACAATCTCACATATCTCTAATTTTTTAACAGCCATGGCAATCAACAACAGTGAAGAACAACATTTTCAGTAAAAAAGTAGTTAGTTTCAAGATACAAATCTAGCCAAGTATACAACTGGAGTACTCTAACCAGAGTAAAACATTTACTATGAATTTCAACCTTTGCGAGATAGTTCTAAAGCGGAAATGAACACAAAAACTTGATAAGAAGGAAATAGAGGACGATTTTCTCATACAAATATCTGAATTTTCAATAATTTTACAGCTTTAATACTCAACTAGAAAGCATTAAATTATCATTGTGTCGTATGTGGAAAATGCATAATATCCTATAAATATTACGTACTTTTGAAATTCTAGACATTATTTAGGCTTGCACCCGGATTTTATCAACAGAGGGACAGCGATTTTAATCTAATCATACAATGAAATCTAACTGCAACTATCACTACCATTTGAAATAAATAGTATTGCGTAGAATTCTCAATTCAATTACTTATACGTACACCACACATCTGTAATAAGAAAATTGGATTGTTAGGTTTACTAGGCTGTCATCGTGTGTATGATTAGTAAACTAATGTCATAATTAAATCAAATTTCATAATTGAAGATCTTCGTATTGCCATTACGCACGCTTGCAATCTTTATTATTATTATAATAAAAATATTGTGCTCTTGATCCACAGCCGTAATTAGCCATATATACATAACAATATAATTCTTTCAGAATTTTTGAATCCCGACACCAATTCTATACATGTTTCTTCAATTCTTTTAAGTTTTCTCTATCGTTTTCGAACAATGGCAAAATTTTTCGTGAATCTATTACTCAGAAAGGGTTTTTCTCTCACATTTTCAAAACCATCTAATACTCGTGATTCAATCTCAACTTAAAGAAGGATTTAGATTCGAATCAAATTTAATGAAATCGATTCATGAAGACATAAAATAGATATTGATTTCTAAGGCAAAAATGAGTGTTTCTAAGGTTGACCATTACAGGCATCTGAAATTTTTAAGAGCGACAGCAACAAATTATAAACTATTCACCCTACATACTGGACAGGAGAAGAATGCATATCAATATATATACATATAGAAATGATTAATCCTTTCACACTTCTCGCATTTCTAATTCTAAATCTGCTTCTTTAACCGATTATAAAGATATTCACAGATTCTTAAATCCCTGTTTTCCCCTTCAACTGGTATTTATTTCCTTCACATACAGTGGTACATCGGCTTAGTTCGTTACGGTTCAAAGTTCGTATCTCGAAATCCAGTTTTCTACATATCTTTTTGGCATTGAAAGTAACATTATGTTCAAAAAGACGGTTTAGCAATGGGATCTCCATTGTCATCTATTTTAGCTGATACATTTATGGTCCATTTCAAATTTAATCTTCTGAACTGAAATGATTACCTTGTTAAATCTGTGATCTGTTGGTTTAAATATGTCGATGATATTTTATGTTTGTGGACTGGTTCATTCAGATAGTTTTCTCAATTCCTCCAACTACCTAATTCCCAACACCCCTCCATTTCTTTCATCTAAGAATTCCCTGCTTCTTCAAGTCACCAACCCTCTCATAAAGCAGCAGCTTATCTTAGTATGATTCATAGACTCCTCAAGATGCTTCTATCCCCAGCCAACTTTGACCATGAACTCAGCACTATATATGACATCGCCCTTTCAAATGGGCACTGCATAACTTTCGTCAACAGATGAATTAAAAGAAAACAGAAGAAAATAGATATCGGAAAAAATTACGTAAATAACCCTCCCAGGTATATTACTGCACAGTGGCATAAATTCCCTTACACACCTCCTCTTACCAACCTTATCAATATACTGCCCAGAAATACTATCAAACCAGCCGTCTACAACCAAACTAAATTAAGTTGCCTGTTGCGTAATCCTAAAGATGATGTTGACGACCTCCAAAACTCTGGAGTATATAAATTAAAATGTTATGATTGCGATGGTATATGCTTAGGAAAAACAGGTAGCGACTTCGCTACCAGAGACGAACACAGAAAAACATACATACGGAAAAGTTCAACCTCCCATTTTGCCAAGCACTTAGATGATAATAACCCCTCCTCTGACTTTAAAACAGAGATTCTGCACTTCCATAACTAAGGCAAAAAATTAGTTTTTTTGGGATTATTTGAACAAAACATTCCAGCTGACCAATAAATACATACCGACCACATATTCACCTATCCTCTCTGCAATCATGAAACATTGTTCTCCCTCATAAAATTCTCCCCCGCCTTTTTATCCCGAACTTCCCCATATCTTACTCCAGTCTCTTTTCCTAAACGGTCTTTAATGCGCTTCGTTAGTCTACCCCATCACCCTTCGCCCTTTCAACACCCCACACCTCTGATTCTTGTATATAAGTCGTTATTTTGTTTCCCTTCACCAGATTATGGCATGATCTATACCATAAACGGTCGTTCCGAAGTGTTTTTATTTTGTGAAAATCTTGTACATGTATTTTATTTTAACCGTTTCAATAATTTGAACTATCACAGATACGAAAGCCTTAAAAGCCCTCAGAAACCCGGTTAGCTAAGAGTCGAACACGGGTTATCAGTGTTTGAAAGTTAGCGTACTAACAATTCCTCCACGGAGGTCGGCAAATTTATATTATAGGATTTGGAAACGTTAGGGAAGTAGGCTTTGGCTGACGAATGCGATCAAGGAACAAATTCTCTTCATCCTAAATAACGCTGAACTCATTTCACTACTCAGTAAAAAGTTTTGGTATCGCTGATATAAGAACCGAATAGAAAAATGAATACTATTTCCCCAAACTCGTCTGGAGTAAAATCGTTTGTTTACAATTCTGATCTATTCCCATTTCCTCATCTTTCTTTCAACTAAATTCGGCTTGGAGAGGGTGTGGAGAGAGAGTTACCCTCGACGTAATTTATACACGAGGAAGGCCACAAGCACTCAACAAGACGCCGCCGCCGCGCTCTTTCTTCATATCTGGCATCCCGACGCCCGCATCGCACCCAATCCGAGCCCACTCAGCGGCGGGATTTCTTAGATATACATCGGCGATCATCTTCATGAGAGGTTTCTCTTCCAATCTGAGCATCCTTCGAGAGAATACGCTTGCGAAAGAGCAAAAGGTGATAGGAAACGTAGATGAAATGAAGAAGATATGAATGGGAGGAGTTCGGAAAACGAAGAGGGAAATGGAGGCGAAAGAATAGAGGGTTAGAAGCCGGTGAAGATAAGAGGCTGCTGGTCCATCTGGATCGGAGGAAGTAGATGCTTTGTGGGTTTCAGGATGGAATTCACAAGCTGAATCTTCAGGAAAACGCTGACGACAGAGGATCCTTCACTCTTGAGTACAAACAAGTAGGTTTTTGGTTCCTTATAACTTGAGAAAATTAATTGAGAAAATACATATGGATGTTGCGATACAACCGAAATTATTACTAATGAAATGTCTATGTACCATTATAGAAAAGTAACATCAAACGAAAAACTCTCATTTTTTCTGACTCTTTATCAATGACGTAATATGATAGGAGAAATTACGTAAGTATCTTCTTCTGTACGCCCTTATGGTAACTCTTAGATGGTACATTACCGAACGATTTATCATACTGCTATACATGTACTGTTACCCATGCTTTTCTAGGACTTTTATCTTCCAATTAAATAATCAAATTCGATGCGTTTTCAACACTCTTTCGTGACTATCGTTTCAAGTAGCCTCCTCTAAAGTTCTTACAATAAGAACTTTTAGAGCAGTGGTACACAAACTCCTTACTCATCGGACCAGATAACACATAACTGGGGGTCGGACGATTGTAGCTATGTATGTAAATTACAACATATTATGTTTTTCTGAAATTCTTTCATTGTCCGGCTTCATTGTGCCTAATCTATTGATAATATCATTACTTTTAATTTAATTGAAAGAAGGTTACTAAACCATCACGAGAAACGATACAAATTCTTCCTGGAAGACATATTTGTATATAAAGTTCTAAGGATGTATTATAATCGAGGAGGAGAAAGGGAGAAACCTCCAGTTTATAATTTTCNCATCTCCCTCCACTGGGACGACTGGGGGAAGTTTTCTTCATATCCGACTCGTCGAATATGAGATTTCCTCCGCTCCATCTTTCACTCCATCCCCAAAGGTTCTCATTTCGCTCAGTCGACCGAACGCTGCTATCCTGACCTCGAACTGAGAGGAAGCTAAAGAAAAATATATGCCCTCCGGCTTTGTACCCAAGTTTGCGAATTAACGCTAGCATCAACCCCCCATTCTCTCCTCGAGCTTTCTTCAATTCGGTTGCTTCCTCGTGCACTTTAAGTAAAACTGAATGATTTGTTTAATGAAATTTGGTTTTTTTTTCCTAAAGAGTCGGTAAACCCGAAGCTGATATTTATTATCTATAGGGGTACCTATGTTCCTTTGAATATTATATGTTTTTATGTTATATCATGTATGTGTGTATACTTTGTAATGTAAAGGAATAAATACCATTATTATTATTAAATTAAAACATTCCTGATCGGATAGTGATCACTTAAGATTTACGCTTCAAATGTCTTCGCGGGCCAACTGGAAGTATGCGACAGACCAGATTTGGCTCACGGACCGTACTATGTGATTTGTCACGACTCGCTAAGAATCTGCTGATCTTTTCTATGCCTACTTTTCGTACATGTGAAGTAGTAGAATGTATGTAGTAGCATAGTAATAGTAGTAGTAAATGGCATATCTTTACCAATTCTTGTTGTCTCCTTTTAGCCTTATGATTCTCATCACTTATGGAAACGGCTGATGATAAAGATGATTGGCGATGAAGATGAATATGATTTTCGCATTGATTTAACCGTCAAAAGGTCTCTTAAAAACTTGAAACCTATCGACATCAATCCGGGGAGCGCTATCCTAAGCAACGCCGGCACCTCATTTTTACTACAAATCCAAAAAATATAAGTAAAATCGTGTTATTGACTAACCTATCTATTCTAAGGTTTCAAGGTAGAGCTATAAATTCTCAGGAAAAGACAACATGATCACAGAGGACAATGGACTGAATGGACACGAATGGAAGGTGCATGTGGAAAAGTCGTGCTACGAGAGGTAAAAAAACACTCAGCACCCATAACTATTATCCTATCATTTTTTATCGCAGTACTTAACGCGCTCTCTTCGTTGAATAGACATGATCATATTGCGACGTGAAGTGATGAACAGAAAACACACGCCCTGTGAGGAATTCACGAGCAGGGATTCGCTCGAAGACCGTAAGCACGTGGGTAGAGTGGACCAAGGACGCAAGAATTATGTCCGCTTGCGATGCAAAGGGAAAGCATTGTAGGTTCGGTTCAAAGACGAAGGGAGGAAGTAAGCGAAAATGCCAGTGGAATAAGATGGCGGCGGAGAAAATGGAAGTGGTAATAAACGCGGAGGAGGAAGAAAAAAACTTTGAAACGCGTTGGGCGGAATGGAAGAGATGAGAACAGAATGAAAGTTGGAAACGAGAACGGCAATAATGAATGGGGAGCGTAGAGGACCGACTCGAGGATATTTCATAGTTTAGATATAATTTATACCCATATTATGTAAACTCGGAAGAATTGGGGTGGGAGTGCGGCTGCATAAAACAACGGGTGAAATCCCCGTTTTGTTTTACCGCTCGGGAAGAAAGAAATTAACTTCTGCGGTTATCTCTTTCAGTTCATATTGATGCCCGATTCGGGTAATAACTTTCAAGTTCTTAAAATAGTGTAAGAAGATTTTTCAAAATTTAATTTTAGTTTCAACTCAGACGCAAATTTGAATATAATACCAAAGCTCACGCTCGCGTCAGCACGTTCTTTTATACCTTTTACAACGATGAATGCTGCAGGAGAGTATCACAGCGTTACGCCATATTTTTCCGTCGCATATCTTACGAAAGAAAACATGTAACCGTTTACTACTTGTGATGGACTTATCAGAAGAATTGGTACTGAATTGAAACATAACAAAGAAGTATTAAAATATATCAAATGTTTTAAGAGACTGTTCAGAACGTTTTCAGAGCAAACGACACCTTCAACACCCAAAAATGTTGACGAGAGAAGTAATGGCTCACAAGATTAACACATTCAATATACTTGTAAAAATTAAAGTTGGAGATAATACTTTAAATTACGATCGAAATATATAAGTAATATTA
>KZ308409.1:457574-475081 GCA_000376725.2 Ladona fulva | reverse complement strand
ATTTAACAGAATAACAGGTAATATGCAAGTTTTTCGATTTTTACGACACATCATGTAAATAAATTATTAAACTTCAATTTAATAATTATGTTAGTAAATTGTGAATGCTTCTATATTATTTTAAAGGTCATTAACATTTCCCTAAGATTAATTGGTATAAATATTCTAAAAATACCGTATAGCGTAACAGAAAACGAAAATAAAAGTTATGGAAAAATATTAGAGAATTAAATATATTTCATTTGATCAAGGCTCCTTACTTTATTTTATAATTATTACTTACAATCGTCTCATACTTAAAGCTCGTTTGCTCGCTAATATTTGATAAAATTCTACTTAGAAATATAATTATAATTAGTATACTTCCGAAAACAAGACATTCCACGTAATTACTTTAGCAATGTTATATATTGCATTAAAATGTATACTCTATTTAAGTGCCTAACATCCACTCCATTAGAATTATCTACATAAAAAACCGCATGACCACATGACATGAAAACGCATGACGCATGAACCGCAACTTTACAAGAAAGAGTGATCTGCGAATACTATTAGATCGAACATATATTCTACCTTCGAACTTCCTATGAGATTTTAAATGAAGGAGTTGACAGCATTGCTAGCGAAACTTTGCTGTTCTACACAACGCCTCGAAACCCGGAAATATCTTGTAGTTTGACTCATTTGGAAGTCTTCACATCAATTCTGTGAGACAATATGTTATAATATATTATTCAGAAACGGATCAGATACCGCGAGATAAATTCAGCAAGTAGATGCTAGGACAAGTTGATTAAAAAATCAATACTCCCATAAATTAAACGCAATTATCGCAGACTAGTTTAATACATTTGATGGTACGTGGGCATTCTGCCAGATCAGTCTGCTAAACTTTTACAGGTAGTCCGCTAACAAAGTGGATGTAATAAGAAAGACAGATGAATGATGAGAGAATGGCAGACTTTCATGACAGAGAATGAATGACTTTCATGGCAGAAAGTATGATGAATTCTTCAATATTCTTATTCATTTATAGTCGTACATATATTTGTATTTAAATTTTTTTTTCTACTTCAGTAACTCATTTTCAACCAGGATACATTATATATTTGAAGAATTGTTAAAAATGGTCCTTTAGATCAGGCCCGCTTATCTCTTTCTCTGCTCTAACATGGCCCGCCTCTCAGAATATTTGAGGACCCCTTATGTACGCCATAAACTGAAGCGAAGACCGCTAAGAATTCGGCAAGTGACGAGAAACATTATCTCTGATAGCTATTGACAATATATCCCGTTGACCTCCCCTGCTATATTTAAGAGCCAGGTATCTACTGTGAGTTAATGAAAAACGTGCCCAAAAAAATGAAAGGATGAGAAAGAGAGTTTGTAAGAGAGAACAGTATTCATCGCGCTTAAGAGCGAGCATCATGAGGTAGGTACACCATAAATAAATATATGCGGACTTATTTTAAACCAGCACCACTTAGGCGGGGATGGAATTTCAGGATAAAGCGTGGCCGTGGTTTACGATCTCCAGCTGAATAATATTTGTCTTAAGATCGTATATCGTTAGCGGAGCAAGGACACTGGCACCTTAACATCGACTATCATTGAGTCAGTATCCCGTTATCCAGAATTTGAAGCGCGAGAGGAAATGCTACGCTCGGCTCTAGCCAGCAACGAGGATAGGCTTTGTCTATCTTTCACTCCATTCCGACATTTTCATACTCTAATCGAGATAGCATTAATCGAGACAAACAAAGCACTGAGCTTGGTTATCCTCGCGGATCGAGACGAGAATTCAAATCGCAGCAATGATAAAAATAAGGAACCAAGAGAGCTCGCATCTCGAAGGCATGAGATGGAGCCGGGAGAGGATCCCAGCATTTTATAAAGCGTCTATATTGAAACGATCCTTTATTGCTATTCCAAAGGAGAGAATGGAAGGGCAGGGAATAGGTTTATTTACGGAAAAAGAAGGTTGATTTGAATTACAAAATCCGGTAAAGTTAAGGAATCACAAATTTCCCATCTCGAGAAACTTTAAATAAAACGAAATCCATTGTATTTCAATCACGAAACACTATGAATATAAACCCCGATCACGTGGTAGACGGAGGCATTGCAGCAAAACCGGAGAAAGGATAAAAAGATGGATAAATCTCTGGCAACCGGAAAGCGGTAGAAGATATGGAACGGGTAAAGAATAGCAGAACGGAGCCCAAAATGTACTCTACCGGAAATAGTTTCTCTTTCGAGGAAAACGCAAAAATTCGAGGAAAAATAGGAGAAAACTTCGTGAAACATTTCACGACGTAATTTACATCTTTACCGCGGCGTACGTGGTAATGAAACGGTCCTTTTTATCACAACCACCGGAAAAGACACAATTCTACTTAATAGCTTGGTTGACAAGGACTGCTCGGTTCTGCGCGATCTCGTTTCTATAAACAGAGACCTCAATAATTGAAATAAAATGAATGAGAATGTTTGCAAAATTCAAACTAAACTGCAGATTAAATAGGGAATAAGACCGGATTCGTAGCTTACCAACAACCTCAGGTTAGTATTAAGAAACGATTCATATTACGCATGCATACAAAATTCACCCGATATCATAAGATTTTTTTGTACTTTTCAGAGGAATGGATTGATAATCTGCAAGCCGTCCGCATCCTGCATTTAATCTGTAATTTCAGTGGTATATCTAAGAATGGGGAACACGAAAATAATTATTTCAATTCCAAGGAGCTTCTCGTCACTGAAAATATTTAATGGATATTTTTTTCTTTTTAAAATCAGGAAAACTAAGCATATGTCGACTTTTCCTTGCTTATCTGAATAGGAGTTTAAACCAATTTTTGTAATGTGATTTATAGAGTAAGATACGATAGTATAAGATAGTAAGTGAAAGCGGGGCGTAAAAACTCTACTTAGATGTTGGTTTTGACTGGAGCATATGTCCCTTTGCCCACCTGAATACGCTTTTGTGCGGATAAAATAATCTTTCTTTAACACGTTCACTGCGGATCACTCCACCGTTGGAGTGATAAATAAATTGGAACTGGAAGTATCATGTATGTATATATAGAATATGTTTATCGTGAAACAATACCACCAAATAGCACCTGATCTAATGTATTTTATTCGAAATAAATCTCATTTAATAGAGGCCTTGAGACTTCACAAAGGTTCATAGTACTGTTTTCTAAAGGATAATAATCGACTATGTTATTTCTACACAGCTGTTAATTAAATGACACATTCAAGCGATACGATTCCCAAGAAAGAACGGATAAAGGCGTTAACGATTGAAAAGTCATAAATCTCAGGTTGCCATTCTTCCCATCGGGATCGTAAGATAAGGAACGCAGACACGAAAAAATAAAGCGAGAACGAATAATAGGGTAAGATGACAAAGGCGAAAGAAAGAGGCTAAAAATCAATCCCTGGAGGAATAGGAGCAATGGTGATAAAGGAAAATAATATGGGAAACGTGGAAAGGAAAGGGGAAGGAGAGGTCCCCAGGGAAAAGACCTTATGTGGCGAAGACGGCGACTTCTCGAAGGAGGAAGAAGGCTAAAAAAACATCATTACACCCCATTAACCTTATATATGTGAGTGTGTGAGAGGAGGGGTGGGGAGGCGAGAAAGGGGGAAAGGGAAGGAGCAACTGAGATGTCTTATATAGGAGCGTCTGGTTCGCTATATTGAGCGTGGGAGGCGGAGAGGGGAGGGTAAGTGTTGCGGCCTGAGATGGGAGAGGAAAATGAGCAAGGGGAAAGGGGCGAAAAGGGGAAGAAGAAATGGGAGAAGGGGAGAGTGACAAAAGACAGGGAAGAGGAACTTGAATAGGAGAATCGAGGGATGCAGTTGAGGAATGGAGATAGAGAATATAAAATAGTAATGAATTAGAGGAATGGAAAAGAGGGAAGGGAATAGAGAACACAGATTAGAAAGACAGTTAGATGGAACCTTCACAAAGCAAGGCCAGATCGAAGTGGCACTCTCATCCGCTTAAACTCGCATGTCGTTTTCAATATTTTGTAAAAACATGTACTACGAAGGGAAACTTACACAGCGGGAAAACACCCACATAACCTGTGATACGTACAGAAGGGATAAAAAATAAAATAGTATGTTACGCAATTCACAAGGGGCATTACAATTTAAAAACGACAAAACGCAAATTATTCTTTGTTTGGTTCGTGGAAAATTTTCGTTTGAAACGACCAATTACATTATTACGTGAACAGATATTTGGATATTATTACTGAAATTAAAACATAAATTTTCAAACAGTTTGTGAAAGATACGTAGGTAGTTATTACAAGGTACGTGCCAATGAGGTCTAGAAGATAGATTCATCAGAATGGTGAAGGGATGGAGTTTAGAAGATTGAGAATGAAGACAGGGTATTAAATTAATAGATAATGATAAGAGAAGTAATAGAATTAGAGGACATAGAAGGTGAGGGAGGGAATGAGAGATGGAGAATAGAGCAGAAGTGACGAACCATCGGGGACGAGGTAGACGAAGAAAATAGAGAATAAGACCATGCTGGGGAAAACATTTTATGTAAAGGAATAACAGGTGCGAAAGTATTTCATATTCACCTTTCCGTAACATCATATGTCTTTGTTTCAGCTTGATCGAAATTGAAAATACTTCCAGTCTTTATCCTAACGTAAGCAGTAACATATTTCAGCATAGTTTAAACATAATTGTAACAAAAATGGAGTAGAAAAGCTTTTGAAATTTTTCATGACAGAAGTCATCGGGTTAATTAGTGTTCATAACAGGCATGGTAAGGAGATGATGAGACAATGAGATGGGGAATGGGACAAGATTAATTAAAAGATGGAACAGGAAAAAATTAAGCGGCATATTTGGGCAGTGGAAATGAGAATGGCTTGAAAAAAGATTGTTGGATGGAAAAGAAACGTAAACATTAGGGAAGTAAAGAAACAACGACAAGCAGACAGACTGGCAAAACTTCGTTTCGCGGGCGAAATTTAGTATTTACAGCCCATTATCATATGCATTTAAAACAGAGGATTGTAAAGAGGGAATGAGGAAAAAAGACTTTATTGAAGAAATTAAATTAAAGTCGGTCTTCTTTCATGAAGGAAGGGAAGATGAAGATGAGCTTAGCATTTAGTACCCAAATCATTTAAGGAGTACAATTTACAATATGAAATTTCTGCTTAGTTTTAGATCAAACGTAGAGTTGTTATTGGTAATATATAGTGAAATTGCTGTAATTTATGAATAAAATTGAAAATCGGCAGCTCTTTGTTACATTTCAGGGAAGTAGAGACTCGATAGTAATAATAGCTTAATGTTGCTTATTGTTTTGGTAAATTTCGCTTTCACAGATTTCGGCAAACACAGACGAATGCTTAGTATTGTAACTTCTACTTTACGTGCACTTCTTAAAGTTCATCAAATAACACATTTCCAACAAGATATTAATATGATCGGTCTTTCATTATAATAACCTCCGAGATGAGACTGTACTCTAATAATTGCTTATTCCGAAGATAATGAAATGAATATACCAATTAAGATATGGGTCGTGAATTTCAAATGAATTATTCGGAGAACAATTTTTCGTTGTTTGAAGCAATTGATGAGAAAAGAGGCAGCAACGAAGAGGGTCCCCTCTTTCGCAGACCAAATATACTGTCCGCCAGCAGCAAGGATTCACATACCACATGGGATGATTTGATATAAGGCACATACGTAATTGATAAAATTTGGCAACTGTCCCAAAATATTCTCCTCGAAATTTACCCCCAAAATTCTGTAATGGTATCAAAAATAGGTAATCATTCAATAGGTTGGATTGAGAGGTATTCATACATCATCGAATGCGGATAAAATTTCTTTCATCATATATGAGTATTTGGAAGATTTTATGAGAATATCAAGCCCAACTTAAATTTCAAATTAAAAATAACGCGATAGTACAGAATATGACGTATCTTCATAGTCATTTATTTGCGTTCTTATTCCAAAATTAAATCTATTTTCAAACGAAAACGAAACCAGTATCCCAAAATTTTTCATTTGGTCGTACTCAAGCGACCCTTCCTGCATGCTGTGCATGTTCTTAGGAAAGAGAGGATGGAAGAATAAAGGGAATTGAAAGTGAATGAGAAGTGGGGAGATGGGGAATGTGAGAGAAGGGTGGGAGAGGGCGTTCGCGAAGGTGGCAATGGGATGGAAGAAGGGAAAGAAGAAGGGAGACATTGGTGAGGGAAGTGAAAAGGAGTGGGAGGATGTAGGAATGTGACCTTAACTCTACACAATGGCCTCGTGGCACCGCTACGTCGCTGGTGTCACAATGAGACTCCCCCCACCCTCTCCCCTTGTCATGTGGCGCTCTGCTGTCCCTTGAAATATGAATGTCATAAATTTTCACCTAGTACAGAAAACGGGCATTGCCCACCCATCCACCTCTGCCTGTGCTCTTGCACGCGGAAGGATTGGCCATGGAAAGGCGTCGTGGCTGAAGGGCTAATCTCCCAAGGAAAGTGAAATTAACGCCTCTGATATTAGGATCTCGCGTTCCACTCTGGCATGGAATGGCATCAAGCGAAAGCGTGCATACAGCGGATATCTAAGGATTTGGTGGTCGGGTGACCCTTGTTCCGCCACGGGTATGCGTTCGATCCTACGTTTAAATAGGCTTTCTTTAGTATGCGGAAAAAACATTACTTGATGAGATTCATCCGATTGGCTGAGCGTGACATCGCCTCGAATCATACATTTACATTTACACCCTCATATATAAAATCTACACCTACATATGAATGTACCACCTTTCTGCAAGTGGCAGGGAGTGCATGCACCATAAGCTTATTTCCTTAATGGGTTACTGTCGCATACCGTTTGCCGAAAAAATCAATTCCTAAAGTGACTCTATATGGCATCTCATTTCCCTGAATATTTTGCATAACATACAAGTCCCCCGCGGCGAATGGCATCGGGAGCAATTACACTATTTTCCATACAACTTTAACGCCCTTTTAGTCCTATTCATCTCAAATAGCAACCCAACCGTCTGTCAAACTAGGCACATTTTCATACTGGTTCTAATTTCGCGGCATTCTAAAACGCGAATCTGTCTACATACAAATTGGGAAAGAAGAAAACATCAAGCGTGGAAAATAATGATTTAATATTTCCACTACAAACTCTCAGTAAATTATAAAGCATCCGGCAAAATAAAGTGCATATATAATGAGAAATTGGAAGAATATCAACCTCAGATAAGCATACCTCATCATACCGTGGCACAACACTGCCGCAAAGAATAAAGCACTAATTATAAGTTTCCTTTTCTGCAAAGAATTATCTGTTGATCATAGTCGACTAATCCTGGAGTTTGAAAACTCTCTTAACTTAAAAAATTAATAAAAAATAATTTTTCAAAATTTATTCATGCTTTCTGCGTTGAATGTGATTATAAAACTTAATCTACCAGCTCATCCTCTATCAAGCAAATAATCCAACCTGAAGGAAGTAATCACCTCAAGTACACTACTGACAAAACTAAAATCTTCCTTAACAATAAACGTAACAGTATTATGCGTTAAACATTAATATTGTCTCTAAAATAGGAAGGACGGGATGAGACTTGATAAGTCAGACAATCTTCAATAATTAATAAAATACTTCCCTACTAATAATAAAACATTAGGTATATTCCTGTGTAATCCGCATTCGATCTATTTGCTTCGTTTAACAAAAGAATTATGTGGTACGTGTAATTCATTCCTAAATATTGGTTCAAATGACAAATTAAATATTTTAATACTTCGGTGTATTCAATCAAAATTCTAAATTATGTCGTCCTAGAACTCTTCCTATTATTTATAGTTTTAAAGTCGTTTTTGACCTCTAATGAATTCATTCATCTTTAATCTATTTAATTTATCCTACCCATCAAAGGATCCACACACAGAATCATGTTGTTTGGGGGGATTTGCTGGGAAGGAATCCCATACTCATTGTTGGGGGAAACAGGAACAAGGTTTCTAGAATTATTTTCTTGGTATAAAATCGGGCACAAATATTGTTTCGCCTTGTTTTTTTTACAAGAAATTATAAAGGTATGAACTTTCTAGCGCCTTCGTCATAAAATGAAATTAACTTCTCGTTATTTCAAAGCGTAAGAGGAGATGTAATGCAAACACGTTATATTCTCGATAGGAGGAATGTTCATAATTATAACCCGCAGACAATTTTTAACGATTTTCGTCGCTAGAAGTTTACTTTTCAAAATGCGCACGAGTCCACTTTTACAGCTGACATAATCAAGCCAGGAGAGGATTTGCGACTAAGCGTATTAGCCGAGGATCTCGTCCGTAAAGAAGTTTCAATGAAGATCTCTCTGAGAAATTCTGAAATAACGTTATTTTTGAATTTGATTCGATGCCCGGCACCTTAACGGTTGTAACAAGAGACTAGACCTATGAATTTGCCCGCAGTAAACCAGGAAAAATATCTATCACTCCTCATTAGAGGAGTTTTTCTTTTTCAAACATTTTCTCAATTTTTAATTTTATAACTTCATATATTTAAAAGATAATGACATTGAAACACGTAAAGGTAGAAAGTAAACTTTGGTAGCTAATTTCCGGTGGAAATTTAAGCGGTATATTAAAATCCACCTGTGTTGCTCTGATATTTCGTCGTAATCCTTACTCTTTTTCATATATTTGCCCTCCTGATATTTTGTCGTAATCCTTACTCTTTCTCATATATTTCCCCTCCCACCTTCTTCCTTTTGTCTAAATATGCATTGTTCAGGCTTCCTCTTCACTTGGAGATGACGCTTAAGCGTTGAAACATGTCGTGCGCCATTTATGTATGCCTATTCTGTGTTTTTTTTGCTTAGTTATTAAATACAGGATTTAGTTTCTAGTGAAAAGTTCTTCCTGTTTCGTATCCTTACTCTTTATGTAATTCGAACAAGAACTTCGTATAACCTATTTCTTTTAACGTACATACTTTAGATAAAATTTTCCCAAACTCAGCGAGGGTTGGCATTACCATTAAATACGATATTTTGTCTTTCCTTGCCACAAAGAAGCGACTGTTTTTTTAATGCATCTCTACATAATTCATAGTAATACGGAATTTATTCAGCTTTACAACAGTATTTTCCATGAAGGACCTGATTTTTCTGTCTTGGCTTCCTCAAAATCCAAATCTCCCTCTGATTTAAGTTTTACTTAATAGTCCAAAAATGTGCTCTTCCCAGTCCAAGATGATTAACACAGTGACTCTATTTCGAAAACCCGTAGTGTTCTTCCAAAATCGTATCGAATTTACGTAATTACAATCAGATGCAGATGACATTCGCTAACGAGAAACGTTTCATTTTCCACTTCAGTAATTTTTATTTTATTTCTTTTTTCTGCCTAATATCTGTATTAAAATAGTGAAAGAAAGTCGATGCTTGTACAAGAATAACATTAAAATTAACGAGAGGCAATTCTTCTAATTCAACTCTCGCATTTAACTTCGTCAACACGTTTCATGTACCAGTAAAAATGACATTTTCCGGTGAATTTATCTCCCCTACTTATTAAACCTTCTTCGGCGGAATTTAATTTTGAGATTTTATTACGGTCACAAAGCTAATACTAAACAAAATCTCGGATACTTGCCAGTTTGTGGGATAGAATATTGAAAATGACAGGCAATTCTAGTCGATATGTGAGCGTGGGCTTTCATTTCATTCAAATTCCTTTTAATTCATTTGAGTGACATATCCGACCATTAAGTCAATTAATGCATCGCTTCACATCCCCCTTCGCTTTCAGACATAGCGTCACTTCCATCAAGCGATGAAAACAGTAATTTCAATCACGTAATTTACCACATGACCTCTGCATGCAACGACAGGCGTTAAAAGCGAAAGCTTATAGTTATTACTATGTCTACAAATTGTAGTGATTAACGCGATAATTAATATCCGTGAAAGAAAGCGGATTTTTGGAAGAGGGCCGAATCATTGGGGGCGTTCTTAGAAAATGAATTTGTTGAGAAAAAATTAGCGCGCCGAAGTGCTAATTAAGAAAATAGGCCCCTTTTAATTCAATTTTTCTAAGTGTTCCATTCCTGAGCGAGGATTTGTAAGATGCTGCAGGATATTATTTTCGGGGGCGACAAACGGCTGGCGTATAGAAGCGAATACAAACCTGTTAGCGTAAAAAATAAAAGTTGTCCTCCATCATTCATCGAAAAGGCTCGGCTTTATAAGCAATAAATTTTACGATTACGCGATCTCTAATAACATGTAATGGAAAATTGACGTAATTCTTACGGCGAACGAAGTCCCCTTCCCTAAATCAAATTCGATTCGAAGCGCCATCACTCACGCGGCCACTAATTATTGTTTTCGAATTCCGCCGCCATCTCGTTCCGACTGAAAAAAACATCGTCCACTACTATGGATTCCCTACCGTTGAAAGAGATGGAGAAATAAATAAAACCGCATTAGCATAGCAGTCATTTCCTCTTAACTTCCATATCCATCCTTGGGGATTTCTTGCACCAGAAGGGCGACATCAGTTAAAAACGTCTCCGATCGCCGAATGGGTATCCCTAACTCATTTTCGTCTCCGAAGGCCCAAAACACGTAGAGTTGGTTATCCCAGGAAGAAATAAAATCCGGAGAGATTTCCCGATACCTAAAGAAGTATCCCCTTTTAGAGTATCGTCGCCTCTTCTTTCTCCGAACGGAACTTGATCAAAATTGAATGTTCTCCTGTGCCATTACGCAGATGAGGGCGTGGTAAGGGATGACAAATATGCTCTCGATCCGAAGTATTCCTCCGGAGAAAGATCTCACCAATCACTTTTTCGACGAGGAGTGCTGGGAGGAGATGCTCTGCCGGAGGCAAGTAATCGTCTATCCTTTTTTAAGAAGGAGAGGGATATTTGGAGACGGTAGGGTAGAGAGTCCCGCGCTTATTCCGGCAGAGATTTAGTAAGAGGGAAGGAGGAAGGAGGTTATGCCATCTGAGATATGCGGCGCCGATCCGAGCCATCCCCTTTCTCCATTCATCCATCGATTCATTTTATATCAGATTCCTCCCTCTTCACGCAAATCCCGCCTCGGGTATAAAAGCAAAAAGGGAAAACGTTTCGAGTGACCGGAAACACTTCCAGACCTTGGATTGCAAATCATCTTTCTTCTTCCCTTGTCCCCGACCACTCTCTCCAGCCGCCCGTCCCAGAAATGGATATTACGTAATTAACGGGAGTAGAACGCCAAATAAAAAAATATACCCGAGAAATGGAGAAGGGAATTCGAAAAAACTGTGCGCAGTAAAAATAACATAAGAGTCGGGCTCTTGTTTTCTTGGGGAGATATCTTATTCATAAGAAAGGAGAAATTGGTTATGAATGCACTCGGGGGAATATAATCAAAACAAGACGTTCCAGGGCCTTATGAAGCTATTTAAATGGATAGCATTTCTATTTTTCGAAAGCTGTGCGAGCATAAAATGTTCTTCAAACATTATTAACGAAGAAAAAGATATGAGTGGTTTAGATACAGCATAGTTTCATGTAAGATTAATTCAAATCCTCGTTAAACGATTTAGTGTAACGTGGGAGAGAAGATGAATAATTTTTAAAGTTAATTTCCGTGATTTATCTATTATTATTATCCTTCTATCTCGTAATATGACAAATAGATTCACTCACAATTCTAAAATCAAATTCCCGTCCCATCTAAAATTAGTAAATACGAAGGGAAGAATGACTGGATTTTTATAATAATAACATATGCGAATACTAGCTCAGCTGCCATTCATATGTGATGTATACGATATAGTAAATTATAGGGAGAAAATATGGACTGCAAGACTGGGTAAACAAGGGCAATTCGAGTAGATTGTTAATTCAATGAATGTAGGCTTTCCATGGTTGTAGAGAAATAAATGATTGAATATTCCTCTTCCAATCATAAATTTGTTTACAAGGGAGAATGCGCATTTCAGCTGCAATGCAGTCCTCTTTCAAAGAGATTCATCTAAGTTTCTGCGATATTCTTTTGTTGAGAGTAAAGTGTTTGAATAATATCAGGCATTAATCGAGTTCCAGTCATTTTAAAGTAGTGGAGAAAGTAATTTTTTAAATGTAAAACTTGAATTATCGCAACACAATATCAAGCACGAGTAAAAACTCACTTTGACTGCAACGTAATTAAACTTCGTATAAATGACATCGGGAAATTTTAAGTAAACCTCAATGATATTAACATAAATTGCCTTTAAACACTACGAAAAATAACTCCAAAATCAATCAGAGTATTTAAATGAGTTTATTTCTGAAAATTACGTAAAGCAGCATTGGCTACTAATCGATGGAAATGTCCTCCTTCCCTTAATGTTCATGTATTCTATTCTCAAATATCTGAAGCCAAGATATTTCTCATAAAATATAGGATAATTTACTCGAAGTTACACAATGTTTGAATCCGTCACATGCATGGATTATGGAAATTTTGCAAAGTTAATTAAAAAATCTTGTAATAATAAGTACTCGTGGAAGTTTCAGCTTACTTNCGGAAGTAAAAACCACCTTATAAAAATATTCTTAAGCGCACAGTTTTTCTATTGAAATGAACAGTTTTTGCTAACTAAATTTTAGGTAAACAAAATTGCATAACTTAGATCTCAAAAATTGTGATTTTCTTTCATTTTTATAGCGAAGTGATTGGAACTTCTTAAAGGGTGCATTTACAGGCCTACAATCCCGTTTTAGTACTTATTCATAGCTATTAAATGCTGACTAAATACAACAATACGATGCATGGTAACAGGATTACAGTAATCCGATGTTTCTTAGCTGGTAAAATTATTTTTCTACTGATTGCGTTGTAATTTATGATAAACTTGTAATAACAAATAGACAAATGGTTATCTTACTAGTAACAAATAATATAATAGTTATATAATATTTAAAAAAGTAATAGTTTCAAAGGGATTCATTGCATTCAGATCGAATGTGCTAGCAGATTGAGAGGGAATAATTACAGAACCGCGCCCCGCATATGTGGCGCCTGACAGCAAACATAATTTGCCGCTCCTTAAAATTAAATACCAAAATCATACATTTCCTGATTATCAGGTAAAAATTCTTTGACTAATCAGTTTTTATGACTTCTTTTTCCAGCATATATTGGTCACAAAGCATTGGTAAGAACTAATTATGCATATTCCGTATTCTGAAATAGTAAATTGTCATTAATGATCCACATTACTTTCGAGTGTCAGTATCATCGCAATGCGCATAGCTAAAAATGACACGATTTGTAAGAAATATATTTTCGCAACAAAATATGAACATTTCTAACAAAAGTTGTATTTCAACATAAATATTCACATATTAAGGGAATGGAGGCAAATAAGAAATACAGAATAACATTTTACTTAAATGATTAACATTTCGAGATCTCAACTGCAAATTTTTGTAAAATATCATCAACAGCAAGTCTACAAATTTGATTCTTTATGCTAATTAGAGCGTTATTGTTTAGCCTGTCTTGGCTCATTAATGACACAAACGTTTCCTGATCCATTTAAGACTCAAGAATGTTCACTTCTCAGCGGCAAGAGTCTCCGGGAGTGTCAATAACAATACCCAAAGCTATCTGAAAATTAAGAAAAAATCCGATCGAACCTCTAGTAAATATATATTCCAAAACCTGAAGAGGAATCTTCTCTCGTCCATCCTAATTTTCTAAGACAACGTTATTTTGGTTAAATATTTGTCACTGCAAACTAGTCTTTACGATTATAAACTATGAAGAAATTTTAATATAATTAAATTTTTATTTTTATTTTAGAAGATAAAGACGCACCCAATAAATTTTTACCCTATTTAAATTTTGACAAGGATGCGTATACGCTCCTTCACGTCTCTGTATACTCCACCGCTTATAGAACAGCGAACAGTGATACAGTAAAGCCTTTTAAACACATATCAAGTGATTTTACATTGGGGTATCACGACTTTTAGAGCAGACCCTGGGAAGTAAATGTAGATAAAAACGTAAAATCACCATATACTTGCTGATATCGAATCAAACGATAATTTCTTGAGTTATGGAAACAAATCAGCGATTCTACACGTAATTCGAACAATCCAACTTACGAAGCACTTAGATTGGCCAGGAGTTACCCAACATCGAACAAGCAAAAAGGGGCAGTACCACTTTCCTTTCATGTAGTAAAGTGGCATCAGGAAATTCGCCGCCGAAAATTCAAATCAATATGGAATCGAATCGAATTTTCAGTGAGAAACCATGCCGCTTTTAAAATGATTTCTAGCTTCTTTTCTCCGCATCATGCAATATGCTATATGCGACGCAACGCGTTCCATTTTTATAATCCTAAAAATTCTTACTCGGCAGAAGTGATAAAATAAAATTGCCAGGAACGGCCAAAAACTCGAGATTTCCAGCTGTTTCGGATAATTTCCCCCCAAAATTATTTGACAAGAGAGAGGTCGTTATTAATTCCGCGCGACCGGAGCTCCATCCTTCAACCAACCCCGCGGATGCTGGTGAATCGCTCGACCGTGAGCTTTCCGCAGACTCCGATCGACTCGGCAACTCGCTTGATGAATACCCTTCCAGAAAAGACGCTCCTGATATGGGAAGGGGAAGCATCCCGATGCGTCTGAAGACGGGAGGGATGCTACGAGCCTGTCGGCAGCTGTCGTCCACGTAATGACTTCATCCTAGTCAAAGTCTAGAAAAAGATGAAGTGGTATGAGAGCGTGGAACGTATCGAGAGGAACGGTGAGACCCGCAAGGGATAGATGCCTCCGGAGAAAACAGAGGGGTCACCTCCGCCACTGCATCATTAAGTTTAACTTATTACCGTGTCATATCCATGAGAGGAGAATGGTAATTGATTCGGAATCGGGCGCTTTATCGGATCGGAGCTGACCATACCTCACTTCCCGTATTCAGCCTACAGGTTCCACGGCACAAGTAGGAAGTTAAACTGACAAGAGGAAAAAGGGCTCCAGAATAGCCATATATTATGGTTGGCCCTCATGTGAGCGTATTTCAGTATAATTAATCGTTATCAAAATTATGAAAGAAAAAATAGTACCTATCAAGCAGTAAAAGCTGTCATTAAAACTTTGTAAAACAAAGGCTTTGCCTGTACCGGAATCGTCCGATACAAAAAAATTAGCCGAAGGTCCACATTAGAACATTTATCAACTACGACCATTGACCCCTAAAATGTTATCCTTTGTGTAAACATTTCGTATCCTCCAACAATATACTGTAGTGCAAATTACTCCATATAAAAGCTTTCACGTAAATTGTCTAAATATCTTAAGAAATAGAAATTCCAACAGACTAGTAAGCTATTAGATACGAAAGTAAGTTAAAGTATTGGTCAGTACAAAAATAATCTTTCGATTATTGATTGATAGATTTCGATTGATAAATAAAAATCAATTGATAAAAGATTGATCGTTAAGTTACGCATATTTTATCTATCGGTAGAAGTAGTGAAAATATAGTTTATAATGGATAATTTTATTAGATTTGTATCGCAGAAAAAAATCCATCGGTGAACCAAATTCTGAGTATTGCTGGACAACCCTTCTCAATTTAGAATATCGTACGTAATTTGTGTAATAGACGTAAAGAATAATGTATACGTTTCATTGCTTTCACTACTACCATTATGGGCTAATCCTTCTCAGGTACTGATCAAAGATCTAAAGGTCTCCTATAAATCTTCACTCAGCAATATTAATTCTATCACTAATATTAAAAGAAATACTGACACAAAACACAATAATCACCTCTCGTTTTGTAGCGTTTCCTTCTAAAAACAATTTTACCATATGATAGCCTGATGATGTCAATCATTCTATGAAAATTGCAGTAAGTAAACGTTCACAGTGTAGAAAATTGTAATATCTTCTATATACTGCCTCTATGATGGATGTCTATAAAATCATTTCCACCTCTGTAGATTAGAAGCTGAAGAAATATCTTATTACAAATAAAAGCCAGCACTTCAAGCAAAAAATAACATGCACAGAAGAAGTCAGTATATTATCCAAGGAAAAATAATCATATGTACCTTAAACTGGCCTCGAATATTCTAGGCAGAGGAATCGAAGTGTTAAAGACTGGGTGCAAGGGGAGCGAAGGTAGAACGACTTCAATACCGTAGTTTTGAATAAATCTATCAAAACTGCCCGTTTTGATGATTTACTGACTAGACTAGACAATGAAATTTTTGGATTAAAAAGCCTAATAGGTTTTTGGAGCTTAACATGACATTTTACAAAAGTTCTCGTAAACTAGGTAGCCGAACTAGACCTCCCAGAAAATCGTGGAAAAGCAAATGAGTGGATATAAAAGAGTGTTCGCGCTCAAGTAAAATATGCTGTTTTGAGCATTCATAGCGGCGAGTAAACCGGTGCCAGTGCTGAAGGGTCGGTTACTCCAGCTCTACCGCGCGAAGAAATTCCTTACCACATAAACGAGCAAACAGTTGCATATAAATACACACTTGTATCGGCGTAATTATATTTATGCGTACGCGATGGCATTAGGAAAAACGTGGCCGATTAGATCGATTACGAGCCCCGCGGCCGAATGTGAGAAAGAAAGATTGGTCTCTTCCTCTCCCATCGCGAACACCATAATAAAGGCCAAGTATCCCTGAGGCTTCTCCAGTAGCAGCCGATAACAGGGAAAATGAATATGCATCGAGAGCCCCTCTCCAAAGTCAAACCCCCAAGACGCGCTTCACCGAGGTAAGAGAGTCTCATGAATTATAGCGCCATAAAACTAGAGATACCATAACGGGCGATCCAGGCAAAAACAAAAGGATGGGATATGTGAGTGGGAGCTGGCAGGTCGCGTACACTGCAAATGCCGGACATGTAACGGCACGCCCCGAGACTTGCGTCTAGCGGGTGTTACTCACGGCCATGGTTGAAGAAGGGAGAGATCAGTACACGTCAGGAGATTGGCTAGTTGGCGGCATGGGTGAAGAATATAATCCCCTTACTATTCCACTCCCGCTTAATTTCTCCTTTACTTATGTCCAATGCTCCAGAAATGTACTAATTTTTACTTCCTCTAAAAGCGAGATAACTCATTATCTTCTGTCGTCCATCCTAATTTTCTAAGACAACGTTATTTTGGTTAAATATTTGTCACTGCAAACTAGTCTTTCTCAACCATCATCCGTTAAGCAACAATATTGAGTGGCTGTAAGCCAAAATAGCTTTCATAGAGGAATATCATCCAGAGAACAGCTATGAAAAAGTAAATAATATATTAAGAAATGATAATTTTATAAAAAGGAAAGATAGCTTGAACATGTTCAACTGATACACAATAACATAATCGAGGAACTTGGCAATATATAAAACCTAAAGATGCATGTTCTTTCAAGGATCATCTAGAGATATTACAGAAATCTTAC
>KZ308409.1:430262-454296 GCA_000376725.2 Ladona fulva | reverse complement strand
AGGAACAGAGAAAGACTCCCAAGACCATCAAAAAGCGGAGTTAACTGCTTATACGTATTTCGCCCTCGACGAGAGCATCCTCAGAGCAATGCGACTGACTGATCAGATCTGATCTGTCAGTCGCATTGCTCTGAGGATGCTCTCGTCGAGGGCGAAATACGTATAAGCAGTTAACTCCGCTTTTTGATGGTCTTGGGAGTCTTTCTCTGTTCCTCTATTACAGCCATCAGTGGCCATTACATACTTTATTATACAATTATTATATCACATTGAATATAACCAGTACATTTGTTTCGATCTACTATGACTTTTAAGTATACGATATTTAAGATTATCCTATCTCGACTTACGAGTTTCTATAGTATTCATTCGATCCTTAAATCTTAAAGGAAATCTCGCTCACTGTGATGTCAACCCGTTTTCCTGGTGTGGCAACCTGTCTTATACTATAAATTGGCACAAGTAATAGTTTTGAAATTAATTCGGATTCGGATAACAAACGGTTATCCGTGTCTTTCTGTGACTCAATTTCGTTTTAGGCATCGCCCTGAACACGACGTCTAGGAGGAACTTGACATGAAAAATCGTGTACACGCATGTTTTGACTGGCTTATAACCCAAGAAATTTTTTATCTTATTTTATGAGCCTCGGAATGCCCATGCTTTCTCACTGAACGTGGCAATTAACCCTTGGGGGACCTTACATCCGCTGCTAATAAAAGGCCGCTTTCTTCTATTTCTCTTTACAGCTTTTCTACTTGGTGTCGGCAAATAACGTAGCCATAACATTCACTTTATGAAACGAAATGGAATGGAATGAAACGAAAAGGCACGTAGCCCAGTCCTTGCCTTTCCGTGCCTTGCCGAAGGTTTTTGAAGTAATTAACGAGCTCGAAGATGGGATGGGGAGAAACAGGCGTGCAGAGAAGTCACTCGAGATTCGCAGATTTTCTCGTGGGAAACGTCAAGAGGTGCAGAGGTTCTTGAGTCGCATAGCGACAATTTACGTCATATGGATAGAGTAAAGGGAACTTCGGCACCGGGACCCGAGGTCTGACTGACCTCGGTAGCCTTAAGAGAGTAAATGAGAATGATGAAAATACATCGTAAAAATATTTGATCAACCAATTAACTACTTTCTCCATACTTCTGCTACACATTTTATTTCTAATCGGAAAAGCAAAACAAAATTTCAAAAAAGAAACGAAAAAATATCTGTAATCGTCACATTTTCATTCACTTGTGACGCACGAAAGTAAGTTTCAATGTCACGAGATTCATCAGGGACTAAAATAATGCTTAAAGCATAAGGATTGATGCTCCACCTTTTCTGCTTTATGCTTATATTCAGTAGCGTACCTAGGTAGTCGGAAGTCTTGTTTTTCTGACTGAATCCAATTTTTGAAGACCTAACATATGTTGCCTTGAAAATAGAGAGGAAAAGCTTTCTCCTAATTCGAACCCTTTTTAAAATTATATTTAGCAAGTATGAAAATTGAGATGAAAATTTTGAAAAATTACTCTGCATAGCAAGTTTACTGGCATCATACCGGTTAGGAGTTTATGCGCTATCAAATACCGCTTACCCTAAGCTATTACATAATTTCGCTTGTTTTCGCTCTGAGAACTATTTTTTGTGGAATGCTCTTTGATATATTACATTCAGTATGTGAATAATATTTGCTGTTCTTCAGTCAATCAAACTCAATATTTATTTAATATTTTATTGGCCGCGGTGACAGAGTGGTTAGCATGATAGCGCCCTTACCCCAAAGTCCCAGGTTCGAGTCCCGGCTAATCGTATTTCTCTGGTCAGGGAATTGTTTTGTATGCTCGTTTATTGCTACTGTTCACCCCTCTCTCGTAATTGTTCAATAAGTGAATGTGTGTAAGGGCACAGGAAAGTAAATACATAAATAATCTCTATTTATTTTCTTTCTTTTCTCTAAGGTTTGCCATTTAAACTCTCGCAACATTTCTTTAACGCTATCGTCACCCATCAAAAACCTAGCGGCCTTAGTACGTTGGACTTTATCAATGCTTTCAACGTAATAACTACCATAAGTATTCCAAATTTAAAAAAAGAACTTAAAATTGGTCTTGTAAGCGATTTCTAAGCTATCTTTTCCTCTTCCCTCTTACAGTATTTTAAATTTCGCATTACAAGGCCTAGATTCTCAGAAAAGAAAGAAAGAGCCCTTGAAAATTATACTATCAACTTGAGAATCCCAAGAAAGATCGTTACCTATGCGTATACCAAGCTGTTTTATGCTTTTTACCTTGAGGATTTCTATGCCTTCCATGTAAATGGAAAGAATCTTCACTTTTTTCTTAAAAACGTTATGTTGACATTTATTAACATTTACGCTCCCCTTATTTTCGTTTGCCCAAGAGAGGATGTTACAGTCTTTTTTCAGGGTGTCTCGGTCACTTTCGCACTCAAAACTCTATAAAGAGAGCAGTCATCTCTAAAAAATCTAATTCTTAAAGAGATCATATTCGGTAAGCTATTGATGAAAATTAGAAATATTACTCGCGTAGCCAAGTGGGGAACTGCGTTCAACTTCGAGGAAAGCGATCCTAGGTTCGATTCCCAGTGGGGGCCTACGTGCAAAATGACCTTAGCTGTCGAAGCACTTTTAACAATGCCACTACTACTACTAGAAATACTAATGGTTCTAAAATCTGTTAAACTTCTGAGGTGGCTTCGATTTCAATTTCGTTCGACAAACCATATAATATCTTTAACTTTTGTTTCCTATCCATAAGGAAAGCTTCAACCTATCAAACAACCCGCATTCAACGGCGTAAACTTTAGATATAACCAGTTCGTGGCACTTATCATCTGGTTAATATATATATATATATATATATATATACTCTCATTTATCTTATTTCCTTATGGATGATTAAATCGTGTGCAGGCTCTAGTAGAAATGACTCTCTCAGTAAGGCTGGACAGCCCGCAACTATATCGAGATATGCGATTCGATAGGAAATAAGCTAGTATCCAGCCATTCCTTGACGCGTATGTTAGTTTACAAGACTACTCCGTTAAACCTTTCCGGCAAAGATTCGTAACCGTACATTTTTCCCTCAATATCTTTCTTAACCTCTCTTTACCAATCATCACTGCCCTCTCTCGGGCGTCGCTAAAAATAAAATCTCCGCTACTACGGAACTAATCGGCTTTTAGCATCGTGATGCGTTACCCAGGGCCAATTGGTAGTTTACATCCTCGCACACGTCTGAGATGTTTCGAAACCGAAACCTCAGCATGTGGAATTATCCACGCCACCGCGGGCCGTAATTTCGCCTCTGTCCGCCTTCCACCGCCTACCACGGACAACCACCGCCTCCTCCAAGAGACGGACGGTGAGATAGTGTACCGGACACAGTGAAAAGGAACCTATATCTCAATTCTCGACTGAACGCTTCGAGGTATCCATCCCACTTCGGCCATCTTGAACAGCCCCTGACCGCTCCGTAGTAACCTCCCCACCTCCGCCTCGCATGAAGACAAAAAACATCGTAAAAATCGCCACTATTCCCCGAACGACTCCTGGCCAAAGTCAACCGTGGAATATTCATAGTGAGGAAGTCTGTAGATCCGCGGAGAGCAAATCGAATTGAATGGCGGATTGCTTATTCAGAACGAGACCTCGGTTGGTGGCTGCCAACTGCCCCACACCGATCTGGAGTATAAGGTGCGGAATGGGGGAGAGAAGTAAGCTGGGATGGCTCAAGCGTGGGATTCTAGCATCTTGGAAAGTGCACCGTTAGCTTCTTGGTCTCCTTCCCCCGTATCCACGACCGGCTACACCCTACCAAAAGGCGTAATGAAGTTTACTTTGAATTCAAATGGAACTCACTCGTAGCCCAAATCATGGGAAGGCGTGGCAAGAATGCACTCTTGAGAAGAGAACGACCGGGGCGATGACGGAAGGAGCATTGGGGGCGAAAGGGGCTAAAGGGGTGGGGCGAGGAAGAGAGGATGATCCGGCAAGGCTTCCTAAGCGTCTCCATTTGTCACCTAGAAACTCCCGGATTTGTCCGGTTTTTTGACGGGCAGAGGCTGACGTATGATCCACTTCGAGACATGGCTAATGGTCGTGAGGCAGCGAGAATACGGTGAATTCTATTCAAAACTAGATTAATTTATATGTGAAACTGGAGTAATGGAGCAAAAGATTATGTACTACAGTTCAATTATTAAACTAAAATTAGATTCCGATACATTAATCCGTTGCAAATACGAATTGAACCTCAAATTTTCGCCGTTGGCTTATTTAAATTTACGAATTCGACTATAACGTAATGCAGAGAGAAAGAACTTAAACAAAGTAATGACATCCTCTGCTAGAATAATCTTCCTGTGAGGATAATAACTAAACAGTTGGAGATCATCACCTTTTTCGCTGAGATATTTGCATGAGAAACCTACGCTTAAAGATTAAAATTATCCAAGGCCAAATCAGCAGAATATCAAAATAGGAACGCAGAGAGTTCCTCGAAGAAGAGTGGCGATGAGGACAAAGAATAACGATGGGAGATGCATTCTTCTGGAGACTGGTTTCATGAATAGGCTGCAGAAGTCAGTCAGTCTCCTCACTTAGAGGCGGGGAACTATATGAGGTTTTTGAGCGAATCGGAGGAAGTCATCACTTCTGCGTTATCAGCGGGATGGAGTGAGCGATGTAAGAAAAGCCTCCACCCCAAACGAACCATCTTGCGCTTCGCCACTGTTCAGCAAACTGAGCTATTCTGACTCAGGAATATTTCATCAATTCTAAGATATGCTTTTGAGATTTCTCATTTACACTGTACCTCTTTCATCATCATAGAGGCATTTAAGAGAAATTAATTTCGCCAATTTTGTTGTATTTTCCGCACGCTTTTAGGATAGCTACCTTACTAATTCCAAATCCTTAAGTGAGATTTTTACCAAGAGGTAGGTAAATAGTACGCCATTCGATTAAGTTATTATGGGCAAAATTAGAAAATTCTTTGTCACGAGGAATGGTCAGCAAATATCTTTATATTGAAAACAATACCTTTCTTGAACTCGGGAACGGAAGGGTTAAGATAAAAGTTCTTAAAATATCTTTCTGAGTCCCTTCGAAACACTTTCTCTGTCAATAAGTTAGATGTGAGATATAAATGCAAAAAATTCTCTACAAACTTTCTTCAACACTATGCAGATAAAAGAAAATAAAATAGCAGCAAACAAAGATTTTCAAGCTTTTTGCCGATATTCTCAAACAGCGAGCAATAAACTAAGTATAAAATCAACCGATGGAACTTTTAACCTCAGAACACAGAAGATTCAACAACTCTTTTATAAGAATTACCTCGATGTGCCTGACCATCAAAAGTGGTATCTAATACGTAATTTCAAGGTTTAAATATCTTTGCAGGCTCTATACATACTGCATTTAAACTGATAGCTGAATGAGTCTACATTCTAAATTCAAAATTTCCAAGAGAAAACGTTAAATAAAACATTTTTATCTTTCTTAAAAACAGGTCATTAACAAATGAAACCATAAATGAAAGAGTGGGTCTGCTAATCGTTTCATTTACACAATCATTACCTCGCAGAGGAGATACATGTATAACAATTTTCAATTTAAATTGACTTCTTGACTTGTCTGAAAAGGTTCTAAGAGAGAAATTAGCTCTTTTGAAATTTAATGATTGACTATAAAGTTTTGTAAGGTAACACAACTAAATATCCAACTCAAGTTCAATTTCCCTCAGTCGCTAGTTTCTTTGACAACAATTGGTCACATTTGATTTCATCACAAATAACTCTAAAGGAGATGGTAAAACGGCTGGGTACATTCTGAGCACGTTATGCGTTAGGATACAACGATATCTGCCCCCAGAAGACTCTCAACTGAAAACCACAGAAGCAAATGTAAAAAGTATTTGGAAGAGCCTTAGGAATACGAATAGAGAAAACATTACACGAATTTTCTATTCCATCGCACATTCGAATCACTCTTTCGAGTCATACTTCGTTCAGAGAAAAAAGATAAATTATCTACGAACGAGGGCAGGGTTCTTAAGCAAAACTCCCTTACATTTTATTCAAAAATTTTTATAAGTATTCCGCGAGATTCATTCCGCAGAGAGAATTGTCTCCGGGAATCTGAATGCTTGCATCTACGCATGATGACTCGCATGGTCTGCGAGCAGAGATATATTCTCTGTGCCTCCTTCGAGAGGCGTGACATTAAATACAGAAGGTGAGCTCACGCTAACCCTTCCCATAGAAGAGAAAGGCGCTTTTAAACCCGATCTACTCGAGACAATGGGTAATATTTAATTGAGTTGCCTAGAAATTGGATTTCCGATATTTACTCCGTCGTGGAAGTTTCATTTGCACAAGCGGGTACCCGGCTCCGTTAATTAAGCGATCGTTTTTTCTACCCCGCACCTCTAAATCATCAGCTAAATTGCCCGATAAAACGCGCGAGCGGGAAGAAGAATTATTGCTCTTAAAAAGGGTGTATTTTTCTTCTGCGGTTTCCGGGCGTTGTTTCCGAATCGCTCAATGCAGTGAAAGGGTGCAAACGGAGCTATTATTGGAAAAGGGTTCATGACGGAAGGCTCTCGACAAAGCGTATTCGAGAGGTGGCGAGAATGAAGTTGTTTAATTAGAATTCTCGCCAATGGACGTGATTTGACGTGACTCTTCGAGAGTTGTGTCTATAAACCGTCCACGTGTTTTCCTCTACCGTTACATTAATGGGTTCACCTACTGTTGTAAGGTTTTCCACCTGGAACCGATAATAAGGAATGGCATGCCTATTTTTTCCTCGCCTATTCCCGTAGCAATTATTCCGATAGCTTCCTATTTTCGACGCCGAAACCTTTCCAGACGTCTCACGCTCCATTGAGGAAGAAATTTCCTTTTTTGTTGAAGGATGTTGAGCATTAAAACGATTCTGGTTGATTTCTCCTGGTTATTTATCAACTATTTACGGCGTGATTAAGTGAGCGAACGCACAGAATTCTGTAAAGCTGGTGGTTTCCCGTTAAAATGAGACAGAAGGAGTGAAAAAGTAAACCTCACTTCACTTAGTCGTGTCAAATTTCAATGGCAAATAAATTATAACTTCTAATTTTACAAGTCTTGTGCGCTTTATGAGGGGCGGGTCTAGAAAATTGAGCAGGAGGATGGTTTAGTCTAATATCTTTGATACCTATCAAGTCACAACAACATTAATTTAATGGTTCAAAGCGATTTTCAACTTGTACAGATTCCGCAATACTTAACGGTTGACCCGTTTCGGCGCACTACGCTCTTCAGAACATCACCTAACTTCTCTACAATAACAGTATAACTACCATAGAAATACTTCGATATTAGTTTTTAGTTTGAGCTAATAACCGCGCCAAGTAAATTACTTGTTTTGGGAAATCATTCTGGAGCGATCGCCGCAATAACGAATGACAGCTGTGCGAAGTGGGCCTTAAAAACTAATTTTTCAATACACTTGTTCCAAAAATAAAGGGGTTTAAGATGATATAAGCAAATACCTCTTGGTATCCATTTATCAATTAAGTTCTAGATATTGGTAACATAAGTTAGTGGGCATGAGTATTTAAAAGAATTGAAAATTTGACGCAACGCAAATACAGTGAACCACAATAATTCACGGCCTCTCGCTCAATTATTTATTCCTGAAGTTTAAGAGCACCGACTCGATGGACAATATACCATATTTTGCTGTTCATGTGATTTTTCACATCCTAAAAGACAGTGATTTTCGGAAGGCTCTGTAATATGTTAAGACCTATAAATTAAAATTCGCGTCTAGTTTTCCCTTGAAAAATTATATTCGCGGTACCTCGGCTAATCCTATGATTAAAAGGTCAAGCAATCGCATTTTATTTGGAGCGAAAGAAAACTATTGTAATCTTCAGAATCTATCAAAAGTTGTTTCGAAATAACAGCAAACTTCGGATTTCTATTCTTACGTCGCATGGGAATAGAGTTGACACGTTCGAAAATCCCGACTATAGGACATAATACTACTTAAAAACGAATGCAGTTCAACTAATCGTCTGTTTCGCCTTTGCAATTGACAATCAGACTGAGAGTAACTTACCTGAATTTCAATATATGTTTGAGCCATCAGTACTTCAGTACTCTCACAGTTGCAGCAATAGTTTAGTACTCACCTGAAATAAAGAAAATGAAATATTTCACTAGTAAATCGAAAGTTTCGGATGGATTGTCAACTCTGATTTGCTATGATTTCCATCAAATTGGTATACTATAACAAATCATCAGTTATTTTCGGAAATATTGTTTTATATAGGAGAAAGAGTGAGTCGAGGGATTCATAGGGTATATTTTATCAGCTTGATATAACGATCGGTTAATTTATAAAATATATTTTATTCGACGTCAAACAATTTATGAATTCCAATTTTCCCTAGACTTTCGTAACGATTAGATGCAACGAAAGCAAACAACAACCAATAACTCACTTCCTCAGCAACAGAAAAAATCTGCTAGATGGTCGTAAGAGCCGAGCGATGCGACCAGGACGATCCCTATCTGAAAGGATCATAAGCAGCAAGGCACCTAGATTTTTCACGAGGCGTCATACAGACTATCACAACCGTGATTAATTCGTACGCCATGAAACAGATCAACGTTACGGAGCACATCCTCCGCTTGTGTTAGCGATGCGAACTCATCCCATTGTCTTGTCAGGAGAGAGTAGTTTGAAATCCACGGAGCAAGGATAAGGTCCTATGCTTTTCCCCTCCCGAGAAGGAAACCATTATCAATCCGGAGCACGATGGAATTCCCAGATACACACACGTGGACCGTAGAGATGAACGGATGGGGCAAGAGGGAGAGAAAAGGGGCACTGAAGGCAACTAGGTAATAAAGGGATCAGAAGAAGGGAAGAAAAAGAGGTAAGAGAGAGAATGGCAAAGAAATATAAGGGAGAATTCGAGTCCTCCGGAGTTCAATTGATAACCAAATATCATTCCGAAAAAAAGAACAAATTTGGATGATAGCAGCAGCAGTACTTTTTATAAAGATGCATCGACAGTTGAAGTGATTCTGCACCTTTTCTTAATGTGGGCCACTACAAATCCCATCGGGAACCGAACCCGAGGTCGCTTCCACCAAGGGCGAACGAGTTACCCATTTGGCTTCCAAGAGGCCTGTATATGTAACTAAAGAAGAAAAGAAAGTTTCAGAACGAGAGGAATAGTAAGGAAGTATTTACAATCACGTCAAAAGGACTTCATTACTTAAAAGTAAAGTGAAAACATATTCGAAAGGTATAAATCGTGGAAAGAAAAAACGGCACCAAAATGTTTGCCAAATCACAAGGAAATGATAAGGAACCTGATCCAGGTGGTTTCTATCAGGCTGTAAAGTATTCAGCCCGAGGGCAGTCTGGACCCTAACCTCCTTCACTTTCGTGATCGACCTTCTGAAGACCATATGAATCTACTTTTAAAAACCCTAACCCACAAAAATTATACACAACACTCAAATTTTCCATATTTCAATTTCAATACTACCATTGCTGCAATTAATTTATAAATAATAACTTTATGAGAAGAGACTTATAATTTTACCAATAAAGAAGTCCTTTCTATAAAGAGGTATTTTTACGGGCTCCCGGATAGCCAAGTGGGCAACGCGTTCGACTTCAATGAAAGCGGTCCCGGGTTCGATTCCCGGTGGGGGCCTACGTGCGAAATGACCCCAGCTGTTGAAGCACTTTTAACAATACTACTACTACTAGGTATTTTTATTATTATCATTATTGGAAATAAGAGTATCGACAGCTAGCGCAATTGCTTCTATATATCTAGTCCCATTCGTTCTTCGAATTAGGAAGTGAGCAAATTAATTATTCATTGTTAGTAATTAAAGATAAACATCAAACTAGGTAGAACTCTCCAAGATCTCTTTCTTTCACTTAAGCCATTAACCTCCTTTTGTTTCCCTGGGCAATTCTTCCGGCGCAATTATTTCCTAATCATTGGAATGTTAAGTGCATTTATTCATTTACTCATTTATTTAGCAAACAGAAGTAGAGTAAATGAATAGCATTGATTGAATAACCGCAGACTACGTTGAGGAGCAGAGAGAGGTGAATTCCTGCCTCCGTGAGTATCAAGTCACAATATACAATAGATTTGGGAGTGAGTTTGGAGATCAATGCCCTAGAAGAAAAATAGCCCAAAAAGAAACATTTAGCTAAGGATAAGCAGAGGTGAAAATAGCGACATGATTGGGACTCGAACCTATGCCTTCCACTTTCCTGGCCAATGATCAGACCACTAAACACACAGACCATTAAACTACCATGACGAGTCATTCTGACCACTAAACTACGCTACCGTGCGTCATAAAAAAGTAGTTTAGAGGTCAGAATACCTGCCTGGAAAGTGGGAGACCTGGTTTAGAATCACAGGTATATCGCTATTTTTCCCTCTGTTTATTCTTTTCGAAATGCATCCCTCTCCTAAATAAAACACCTTTTCATCATCCTTGTAAAACGTTTCCAGGTAGACTCATTAAAAATATTTAATTATAAAAGAAAGAACATCGTGAAAAAATAGGAGAATATATCCTTGAAAACAATTCCATTTTTATTATTTATTAATAACCATAACAATTAAAAAATTTAAAAATGTACAGGTACATACGATGAATGTGTGTATATGTATATGAGTGAAATTACATGAAAAATGTAAATAATACGAACATTTCTATGTTCGAAGGTAGTGCTTCCAAGTTTCTCGATTTTTTGTTATTACCTGTGTGCCAGGTATTGACTGACGGAAACCGGATCCCCAAATTATGTCCATTTTAATAATTCGAACAATTACAGACAAACGACGAAAACAAACATCCACGCCTTAGCCCTCGCAAACCCGGTTATCCGGGACTTGACCCGGGACCTCAGTGTTAAAAAGCACACTAACCATTGCGCCACCAAGGTCGGAAAATGAGTATGAAAGACGAAATGTCTTTAAAGCGATTAAAAAAAACAAAGAAGAGAAAAGTTAGGAAGATGACGACGAACACCGAGAAGTTCGATGGGTGAGAGAATACGGGTATGGCGAAGGGTCTAGCGAAGGAAGGTTCTGTGAGCGGTAGCGAAGCTCTACTTGGACAATCGTGATTCTATTGTTGGGAGACATCAGCTCTGGCGACTGAGAAACAATCGCCACTCGCATACGGGATGATTCAGCCGTCGAAGAGCGAAACCGGAACGAGCGCCAACTCGAGAAAATGGAAGCCCGAATCCAGGAAAGGAAGACAACCATAACCTTGCAATAACAAGAATATGAGTTCCGACGTGTTGGATAAAGGTTATGATTGGAGAAAAATTGCGGAGTACTTATGCTATTTCGATTCTGTTCATCTACCCATGCCCCTAAGTATAGTAAAATCAATGCTACTAGAGTAAATTAGAAAATCGCCTTCGAAATAGAGTCAGTGCAAGGTCATGCATTTTGTTAATAACTTGGACATCGTTAGAAGAAAGAAACTTAAAGATTAGGTTAAACAGACTTAATGAGTTTGGGGAAAGAATGTTCTCGGAAGACGTAATAGATATTACCCAACCAGCCTATTCAGGATTCAGATCAATACTATGAGAATCAATAGGGGGAATAGGACTAATCGATTTTAAATTAATCATTTCTAGGGATATGTGTCAATGATTAGGAAGTTATATTTTAGTCAGCCTAAAGATAGTGATCTTCAGAAGTTCCCTTCTAATGTCAGACATTTGTCTGAAAGGAAAAATAATATAATTCTACACTACAATATATATGTATACCATAAAATAAAAGGATAACTGTTGCAAAATTGGCTTTTACCTGACTCCCATACTACACTTTTTCCTCCTACTAAAATACCACAAGGAAAGTTAACTGGCTCACTTCCTATGCCAGCCGAATTGTCAATTTTATCCTTTCAAAGTTTCATTAAGATGTAAATTTCGCAAGTGAAAGTCACCACTGTGGGGAGATTTATGAGATTGGAGGTGCATTTTCAGAATAACTGCATGATGAAATGAAAAGAACACAAAACCTAGTTTGCATACCTCAAAAACTCACTTCTGAGGCACCCTCTCTCATAGTCTAAATTACTGTACACACTCAAGCGTATCCTTTGATTTGCAAATCGTGCGTCGCTTGCGTTGGATCCTTTTATAGATCTCTGATAATTCTCGTGCGAAATCATAAATTACTAGGGAATCGTAAAATAGGTCTGACACGTATGAAATATGCAACCTCTCTCAATTGTTCCGGACACTTCGGTGACATTCATTTATGAATTCTAATGGTATGTCCTGAAACACATTTCCAGGGTTGTTTCCATGTATTGCCGCTTTTAAATACCGGCCGCAAAAAAGCTGCGAATGTTTTGAATCATTGAAGTGCGTATTACCCTAAAGATCAGACAATGCATGGGTTTTAAATAGACACTTTTGTTGAATAAATTTAGAATTATACATTTTTAATGATAGTGTTTAGATGTAAATCTATATTTTCCAATAAACTCCCGAAATAATGCTACAAATATAACAAGTACGAGCTATTTCAATACTACCATTGCTGCAATTAATTTATAAATAATAACTTTATGAGAAGAGACTTATAATTTTACCAATAAAGAAGTCCTTTCTATAAAGAGGTATTTTTACGGGCTCCCGGATAGCCAAGTGGGCAACGCGTTCGACTTCAATGAAAGCGGTCCCGGGTTCGATTCCCGGTGGGGGCCTACGTGCGAAATGACCCCAGCTGTTGAAGCACTTTTAACAATACTACTACTACTAGGTATTTTTATTATTATCATTATTGGAAATAAGAGTATCGACAGCTAGCGCAATTGCTTCTATATATCTAGTCCCATTCGTTCTTCGAATTAGGAAGTGAGCAAATTAATTATTCATTGTTAGTAATTAAAGATAAACATCAAACTAGGTAGAACTCTCCAAGATCTCTTTCTTTCACTTAAGCCATTAACCTCCTTTTGTTTCCCTGGGCAATTCTTCCGGCGCAATTATTTCCTAATCATTGGAATGTTAAGTGCATTTATTCATTTACTCATTTATTTAGCAAACAGAAGTAGAGTAAATGAATAGCATTGATTGAATAACCGCAGACTACGTTGAGGAGCAGAGAGAGGTGAATTCCTGCCTCCGTGAGTATCAAGTCACAATATACAATAGATTTGGGAGTGAGTTTGGAGATCAATGCCCTAGAAGAAAAATAGCCCAAAAAGAAACATTTAGCTAAGGATAAGCAGAGGTGAAAATAGCGACATGATTGGGACTCGAACCTATGCCTTCCACTTTCCTGGCCAATGATCAGACCACTAAACACACAGACCATTAAACTACCATGACGAGTCATTCTGACCACTAAACTACGCTACCGTGCGTCATAAAAAAGTAGTTTAGAGGTCAGAATACCTGCCTGGAAAGTGGGAGACCTGGTTTAGAATCACAGGTATATCGCTATTTTTCCCTCTGTTTATTCTTTTCGAAATGCATCCCTCTCCTAAATAAAACACCTTTTCATCATCCTTGTAAAACGTTTCCAGGTAGACTCATTAAAAATATTTAATTATAAAAGAAAGAACATCGTGAAAAAATAGGAGAATATATCCTTGAAAACAATTCCATTTTTATTATTTATTAATAACCATAACAATTAAAAAATTTAAAAATGTACAGGTACATACGATGAATGTGTGTATATGTATATGAGTGAAATTACATGAAAAATGTAAATAATACGAACATTTCTATGTTCGAAGGTAGTGCTTCCAAGTTTCTCGATTTTTTGTTATTACCTGTGTGCCAGGTATTGACTGACGGAAACCGGATCCCCAAATTATGTCCATTTTAATAATTCGAACAATTACAGACAAACGACGAAAACAAACATCCACGCCTTAGCCCTCGCAAACCCGGTTATCCGGGACTTGACCCGGGACCTCAGTGTTAAAAAGCACACTAACCATTGCGCCACCAAGGTCGGAAAATGAGTATGAAAGACGAAATGTCTTTAAAGCGATTAAAAAAAACAAAGAAGAGAAAAGTTAGGAAGATGACGACGAACACCGAGAAGTTCGATGGGTGAGAGAATACGGGTATGGCGAAGGGTCTAGCGAAGGAAGGTTCTGTGAGCGGNATAGTATCTAAAAATGAAAATTATAAGATATTGTTGAATTTAGTATTTTTTGAAGAACTAGAGAACTCAGGTAATCACGTATTTCATAAATGATCACTCGTTTACGCAGGGTTGTTGAAAATGCATGAACTTTCGATTGCCTGAGCAACAAAACAACGTAACCTGAGTTACACACATCAGAAATAGCGGGCACTTTAGAAACTCAGCTTCGTAAGCAAATCTTTTTAGGAACGAAGAAAAACTCTGTACGCGCTTTAATGAACAAACAACACTTTTATAAACAACACAAAATTCAGAGTATCACGTATCTATCTTAGTATGATATTATTTATAGATCGTAAATAGTATAAGTACGCGTAAAAGAGCTAAAGCAATTAAGCAAATACGAAGCATTACTTAGGAGAAAATATTAATGATGAACGCCATTAAACACGTCATCTATTTTTAGCTCCGCCGTTAAGAAAATTATAACAAACTCCTTTTCCTAGTCATATATCACTCTGAGTGCTACTTTATCGGTCAAAGAAGCAGGAACGAACGACCTCGAGATTCTGCTCGTAATACACGTTTTATGACACAGATGTGACCCAAACTCAGTGATGCGTTTCGCAGATCTCTCAGTACTACGTCGGTTGTGTTTATCGACGCATTTGTATTTATAGAAAACTGAGAAAAGACTTTGTACGGCTTGGTTAGTACAAACACTTTACAGGGAAGAGCCTCCCGTAGAGATTGGCAAATGAATAGTAAAGTTGAAAATGCACGCCTGCGAGGAGGCTTTAACTATTAAGCCGGTAATTGAGTCGTATAATCCAAATGTTGCAATTTTAGTCGATCAAGGACGATTTCTCATTACCTACCACCAAATTGTCCTCTTGAAATGAGTTTTCCATTAGAATGCTGTTGCTGTTATTATTGTTATTTACATCGGTCATAATCTATTTTACGTAACATTGTGATCATGTCCTACTCTTCTCTAAATGTGACATGAAGAATATTTCAATATCTTCGAAGAAGGATCTCCTTAACACTGAGTTTCGAGGGTGAGGAAATAGAGAAAAAAATCTATGAAGATAGTAAACTTAAAATAAAGGAGGGTTTAGAAGGAATAGCGGACAAATGTACCTTGGGTAAAATGACTATCCAACATTAGAACTAATTGTTGTGAAATTATCTTACAGAATCCCAAGGAATAACAAGTGTTAAAACACCTTTTCTCAACCATATCACTTTTATTTTATTTTATCTATAATAGAAATTTAACAAAGTTATGGGTTCGTCCATCAACTATGCATTAAAATATCTTGCATGGAAATCCGCGAGCTCCTCTGACGAAGCGCTGAAAGGCGAAAACGACACTCTAGGAATAAAAATAGAGTAAGAAAAGATTGCAGAAGCACATCACACAACGATGCACTCCTAACTATTGACAAACATTATCATTGCCCTCACTGCCCCTAAGCGTAAGAAATCGCTTCTCCGTAGGAAAATATTACGCAAACTTCGTAAAATTTCACGTATCAAATCTAAAAAAGGAGAATGATACAATCCATGAAAATGAATCCGCAATTTGTCACACATCCGATACAATCCGACATAATTGCGATTTTGATCTATTTGAAAGCAAAAATCAATCTATACGAATCATAAGAGAAAGGATAAGGTGTTTTACTCTGCACATAGAGGTGTGCACCTTAAAACCTAAGGATAAACAGATGTAAAAAATAGCCATATGACTGAATATACGAATCATTATTTCAAAATCGCATGGCCTCCTTAAGAAAACCGAAAGAATCCTTAATCTTACAGACTACAGTAATGCCTTTGAGAAACTATGGACTTCAGAATATGTATTGCGCAGGTAATTCATCGAAACTTTTGGTGTCTAATGAGTCAATCTAGATTTGTAAATGTCAATTCCACAAGAAAAAAAACTCTAGGCAGATTATTAATTAAAGATTAATATTTAATACATTTACGGAAAAGTGTGAATTCCTGGAGGTTAAGATATGCGTTTCATTAATTTGTTTGTAATAAATAATTAACTAGATCAAAGTTTAGTTCAATAAGAAGAGAAAAAGGAGAAAATAAAATTTAGATTTTCTTGTCATATGGGAAATTTTCATTATTAATTTCAGTATTTTTTCACCCTACGCTTGAAATTTGAACTAAGATGAATCCTAATTTTATACAGATTTTGAAAATTTAAAATAAGTAGCATTCTACTGAGATACTTCTTGTTAATGCACAGGACACATTTGTGTTAATAATAATAATGCGATTTAATTAGGGCGAGATTGAGACTATCAAGTCTCTTCTTACATTAGCCCTTCGTCACATGAAGTTTAAAAGTGATAGCTTGAAAAAAGTGCAAAGAAGAAATATACTTTGTGGGTTTAGAAACCTAAGTTAGAACTTTGGAAAAAATACACCACAGCAAGAAAATACTCACAAGAAGGGGAGTGTGAAAACCCGCGAAACCTACTGATTGTTAAATAAGTATTAAGGAAAAGATAGGTTAAATCACATCTGAAAAGTATACAAAATGGTACATATACATTATTTCACAATTCGGAGGAATCGTTCCGTGCATTTTAATTTGTATCTTTCTATTTCGAAAACGAAATAAAATTTTCATCTTTGCTCTCTAAGTATGCATGATTTTACTTCTCTTGAAAAAATACAGCGCTAATATATCAATGAATATGATCATTTCGAATTCCAGAATTTCAATCTACTTGAAAATTGTGATCCTATGCATTTTACGACTGATGACGAAAATACACCTATTATCTTTTAAAGATCAACGTGCTCTAAAAATCCAAACCCTGTACGGGGTATGAATAGTTTCCTCTTACCCAAACGACGTGAACTTTAAACCTTAATGATGATGCCTTATACTCTAAGGAGTTCCGAGAAATCAAGCATACACGAGTTACGAAAGTAAGGAATGAAGCAATAGAGGAAGGAAAGGACAGACACCTGCCTAATAGCGGAGGATCGGACGCGTGGGACACCGTGTTTCCACAAATCCTTCCAAATCAGATGTGTCATCTACAGTATTTCGTGGCAGTAATCCCGACAGGTCTCAACTTGCTAGAAGCCCGTACTTATCAACCTCGAAAATAATAGAAGCAAATAAAATTCCAGAGCTTAAACACATAATTCTCTCGCACGTTGAATATTCCCTAGTTGAATATGCTGCTTTTAAGCCAAATATCGCTGCATACGTTATCTTTTAGTCTATTATGCCTGGATTTTCATTGCTTTCACTCAGAGGAATTTGGAAAATGTTGGAATTTTTTGCATTAACTGAATTTCTCAATAATTGAATAATTAATGCTTTTCACGTTGATATATAAATCAGAGAACAATTTATATCAATCACTATGAAGGCTGGCTGTCCTCTTCGTACCTACTACTTATGAAAAATATCAAAATAAAGACAACGGTTTGCTGAATTATAGTACCTCTCCGATTTTATTCATTACAGAGCGATGAAAACTTCATTGTGCTCAAAAATGATACAGAGTGAATATATTAACTTTCCGCTACTTCATGATTTTTCCGATTTTCTGGGGCGCTTTAAATCATTCTATGTTCTTCTCCGCCGAATTTTCAGAATAATTTTAACATAGCCAGTCGACAAATTTCAGCTTATTTTAAACAGGAGTGTAAAACGCACATATGTGCCTAGTTTTCACGATAACAATGAAGATGATTAGACAAAAACTTTGTTCCTTTCACATAGTTTCATTTTTTTTAATTTCGTTTATTTTCGATCTATGGAATATATTTGATAGAATAGAAGTGCTACTTGTACTGGAATACTTTGAAATAACACTCAAACATATTCCTTGTGTTTTTTCACCTATGATTCCCCACGGATTTTTCGCCATGAATTCCTTACCTAATGAAGCTCCTTTCGAAACAAACCTTTTCTTTACCGGATATTTACGAGCAGTACAGTGGGGTTAATACGCAAAATAAGAAAGGAAACGAAAGGTAAAATTGCCTACTGTATGCGTGACCAGGTGTCAAAAATTACTACAAGAAGTTTTTATTATAATGATCAGAAGCAAGGTCAGAGTTTTCCCTCGGGAGCTATATTGAAAGATAACATATTTCCTCGTTATTTTACGAATTTAGATTTTCCCATGATAATGCTTGATTTCCCGATAAATTAATTTTTTTGACAATATTATCAACCCTCACCAAGCCAATTCATCACAATCACATCATAAATTGCTTCATTCAAAATATCTTAGGTTTATTAATAACAAAGGCATTTTCTTAATTAAAACTTTTGTTTAACTCTGTTATCTATCGATAGATTTGTCAATAAGGTGACTAAGAGGCTCTTAGAGAGCGTGGATAGGAAACTAGCTAGACAAATATACGTAATCCTGGACTTGGTGTTTTTTCTGAGCTTAAAATAAAAGCAAAAGAGCAACATCCTTACTCATCACCAACCTATATTGGAACAATAACCGCTTCACAAATAGGCTCTCAAGGCAGTAATTGTAGAATCTTGGGGGGTCCGACGACCATCCCCTTTGGTGCGCGCCCGTCCTGTGTTATCATAAAAATATCCCAGGTACACTCGATTGATGAGGAAAGGTTTTGGATTAGGTTAAGATTCACACTCCTCAATCCACCAGTGGCGTATGGCAGGGGCTTGATAATGGCAGACTCGAGAATGATGTGTGTCCCGTTTTTTATTATCTGAATGTAGTTCTTCCGATCGAATTATGTAATTATTTTTCTTTTTTGTACGCATTGCGGATCGCCGCTAGAATTTCACGAATTCTTGGATGGATTATCGTTGAATACCAATATGAAAGACGCACTCATAACTTGCCTATTACTTGGTAATATAAGAATTGATCATCAGAGAATTATTCGTCAGAGCTGATTACGTTTTTTCCGCTGTAATTCGATACTTTAAGCTGGAAAATTTGCTGCTATTAATAGAAATATTTGAGTACACAATATTACTACAAATTTCTCTGTAATATAGAGCCTAATATGAAGAATATCTTAGTCAGAATACCTTGTAACGAGGATTACGCAATTGAAAAACTGAGATGTTTGGATATTAAATGAATAATCGTCACAACTTTTCATCTAACCAATTCCATCTCCTCAGCTTGAGTTTTCAGATTTCTTGAAAATTTTCACGTATTTTATATAACATTTAATCACGGAATAATTTACCGTCCAATACGAGGATGAGTTTAGCACCTAACATTACAGAATATTATAGAAAGGAAAAATTTTCCAAAGAGCTTCGATCAACGGAAAGTACATTTACATAATATCATTAATAGGGAAATAATCTACAGTAGTAAGGGTGCAGAAAAGTACTTCATTATCGTGAAACCTCATCATTAATAAGCCTCTCCACCGAAATCTGGAACTTATATCACTATCGAGCACGTCGAGAAGCAAAACAACGCTAATCAGCGACAACTTAAAAATTTAAATCGAAGAGAAAATTGATGCATTCTTGGACTCTGGGTCGCGATTCCAAGCAAAATTTACGTATACTCCAAATGTCCCAGTAATGGAGATTTGAAAAGAAGCAAAGGGAACGCAGCGGTCAGGAATGTGTGGCGCTGGGAAAATCCAAAGGCTTTGGCATCTGTGGTCGGAGGTTTTTGACTTGTTGTTCTTATCTTTCCCGAACGGTTTAGACTTCGAACACCGCTAAGGGCGTTGTCCTCAGTGAAGCGTAGCAAGGATTTGAAAGCAAGCAACTACAGATTAGCATCGATCATATTGAGCCACCCTTGCAAACACAATTTTTTAGACGGAAAAATTTCGTTTCGTAATTCATATGGCGCCAAATACATTCGCAACGCTCACAAAGCAATGCCTATCAAAAGAACTGTGATTAACCACTTATCGCTCTATCATTGAATTAGGATCGTGAAACTTTCGTTCGATCCTACCGATATTTATCGTGAATCATCGATTGGAGAGTCATATCGGAATCTGACGATCGTGATGGTTATACTCGACGTAGAAACCATTCATTAGCTTCCATCTAATATTTAAATAATTCTCCCACGTCTTCCCACGTTCCACTGAGGGGAGTGAAAGAAACTGTTTTAAATAATATTTTTGTAATATGGAGCCCTTTCACTCGGAGTACCCACTTTCGTCGATTATATCATACGTTTTATAACACAAGAGCTATGAAACGTTCTAAAAAATACTATCGCTCATTTATACATCCCCCAGGAAATAGATATAATTATTATGGCAAGCCGAAAATACTATTATGTCTATTCAATTTATTACGATTTCGGTTGTTCATCGACTGAACATAATGTATGCTGCGACAGTGATTTATAATAACAAAAAACACGAAAATAAGAGGAAGTGCAAACAAACTGACATTGGTCAATAGAAGTGATACAGCTGTAAATGAGTGCTCCGATAATTATAACAAGTGTGAAAAAAGAAAAGTGATTCTAAAAATTTCAGGTAAGGGACTTAGGCTTCGATTTTTCTTTAAGTTCAGTCAAAATGAATGAACGGAATCCTTAAAAATATTCCATATTGATGGCTACAATAAAATCAACCTTCCTTGTGCATCCTTTCCGGTTATGCTATGAGCTGACTTGGCATAGATAATCGTAAGTCAATACCTAACTACCAGATGTTGAATTATAAGAACATAAACAAAAATCTGTGCGCTTTATAGAGCTACTGTTCCAGAATCAACGACCAATGTCAAGCTTCAGAATAATTAGTAAAAAAAGTACTTCTTCGATCATTAGAAAGGTAATAAATTCTAGGAAGAAGGAATTAAAACACAATTCAAATACAACTATACATGCAGAAAATTTTCAAACGTATAATCAATCAATTTACAAGCATGACTAAAGCCCCTAAAGAAAATCTGTAAACAAAGTTTTACATTATAATCAATACGATCAGGCGTAACATTGTTTAAGATGAGGAAAACTTATTAAATTTTCCCCGCATGCTCAAACATGTCTAAACATGCGGAAAATTTATAAAGTTCCCACCTTTTCCCAATTTTACAATATTTAAAACAAATATTAATCTCTCTAACAGAATAGTTTCCTTGGATATTATTAGCTAAGATTCTGTCAAAAAGAATGTATAATTCTAAGGAATGTTCTTTCATCTAAAGGATAATTATATGCTTATTTTATTAACTTACCTGACCAAAAAGCCTGACAAAATTTTATTTGAAAATTTTAGGCTTCTTAAATTTACTGCAAATGCCGTGCAATGTTGAATAGAAGTACTGAAAGAAACAAAATATTGGAAGAAGGAGAGTACTTGAGTTTAATCGATAACAGCATATTTGAACACAAAATTACTTTTTTCAGGATATGAACGAAGAGTTAAGATTCGTTTATTCACTGCGATGATATCAAGAGGTAAACCATAACAATATTATCTCTCCTTAGCTGATACCATCCTAAAAGTTTGAGAATCTCAGAAAACAGCTGATATTCTTCAAATGTACCGCGAGTAAAGTCGACGTCAGTAGGGGAACGATCCTACTTGGCGTGAGCCGTATCTCAAGGAATTTGGAAAACTGCCGGTAGACGAAGCATTCGAAAACTCGAAAATGCTTTTAGAAACGCGTTTTATAAGGATGTCTGATGGAAAGCAATTGTAAAGAATGACACTGGTTTAGTAATTTGTTTGAAATATTTTTAAATTTCACCAACTTTGGATTCGTTGATAATTACTGGCTGAATATGACGTATTTCCAGTATTTTACAAAAACTTTTGGAGAAAGGAGAAAAAGTAAGCAAAGGATTCGCTAGAGGGTGGAAGGGGCAAGAACGTGAGTAAAGTTAGAGAAGCAGAGGTGAAGATTAAGGGAGTAGGGGGTAAGGCCAAGAGTGGATATAAAGCAAGGAGCTTGAACAATTACACCATATCTTAAGTAATTGAATATTAATCATTTTCATCTTGCATTTCATAACTAAATGCATCTTTAATTTACTTGTGTCTTAGACTTTTTATGGAAATATCAATATGAGAGCTAATGTGATATCAATTATGTTGAAATGCGACATTCATTTTAGTCACTCATTAATGTTATGGTAAGTGTGATTCGTAGGGTCATTGTGCTAAGCCTACGCGGATGTTTTCTATCCACAGCATTATGCCATAATCAAAAAAGTATGAGAAAACTACTTCTCATCTTGCCGAGTAGATTTCGTTCCCTCTTCAGGACTTTTGTTCACTAATGGACGAGGGTTTGAGTCTCAAACTTGCCTTCGGAATGAACACCTTAAAAACAAACCACAGATAAATAATGCGAACGCAATTAAAAGGGGGTGCGAAAACCTTGATCATAATTAACACAACAAAGACGTAACTAACTAATAGATAATTGAATAAATAAATGAAAACGCTATGTAATGAGAGACCTATCAAAAGCATTGAAAGGTAATATCCATCGAAGCGGAGTGGGAGGTGAAAAGACAATCTACTAATAGGATACTGAAAAAAACTAATTTAAGTGGTAGCATCATTTTTAAACGTCTCGACAGCTAAGGTCGTTTCGCTCATGTGAGCCCCCTCCGGGGATCGAACCGGGAACCACTTTCGCCAAAGGTGAACGCGGTACTCACTCAGCTATCCGGGAGCTCGAATATGATTTTAATTTAACATCATAATTAGTATAATTGTAAACGTAATTAATCCTATCTAAGTATTTTTTCTCTACAAAAAGAGCACTAGGTATTAATAGAAGTTAAAATCAAGATGGAACACAAAAGGCCATGCGAAAATTGCTCGATTTTTACTGGCTGTGAAATGCTAGAGAAAATCAGATCAGAAGTATGATCAGTTTTCCGGGGGAATTCAAAGAATGCAATGAGATGACAAAGAACATATTTTTAGCACTTCTTCCTCTCGAAAACGACTTGCCCTCGAAGTTATTTCTCTTATTTTTCTCATTGTCGGATCGGCCGAAGTAGCAGGGTGGTCGCACAATACTAATTACAACTTCGGCAAATGTACCATCTCTGAATTTAGCAAGCAATTGCAGCCTAGCTTCTAATTTCCTTTCTTTCAAGGATTCCCAACCTGCGTCTGAGAGCATCTGCGTAACAGTTGCTTTACTATCGTAGCACTATTTAACAAACCTTGTCGCCTTGCGCTGCACTTTCTTGAGTTCGCAAGCATTCGTTTCATCTGCTGGATCCCATATACTCACCGCATATACCAAATGGGGTCCGACTATGGTGAAATAACGTCGCTCTCTAACCTTTTCATCGCATCTTCCTATAATGCGCTTCATAAAACCGAGATTTTTCGTTGCTTTACCGCAGATTTTTCGAATATGTGTGCTCCAGTTTTAGTTATTTATAACGGTGATTCCGAGATATTCAACTGAGTCGACCAAATTTGACACAGAAAATTTTTCCTGATTTTGGTTCACAATTTTCCTCAATATTAATTCGTAGAAATGTTGAGAGGTTCTAATATTTTTATTTCTTTAGGTTTTGTAATCGTTTCGGAACGCAACAATTCTAGGGACTCGCAACGTGAGAAAATGAACTTATCATCACTGCAGCAATTTATCAAATAAAAACCAAAATAGTTTATTGACGCTATACGACTAATAGGAAATTTCTGCTTAATTACATCGCTTTTCAACGTTCATTCTTTTCATTTCGGAGCTGGTTTGCGATGTAACCTGTAATATTTTCTGCTAATTTGCTTTTGGGTTGCATAAGAGGTAGGATTAGAAAAGTTATGAAGTGGTCATTTTATTACCTTTGAGGATTAATTACTGTGAAGAATTTAAATATATATATAT
>KZ308409.1:352805-430210 GCA_000376725.2 Ladona fulva | reverse complement strand
ACTTATAGCTTTAATCATTTGTTCCATCTCACTTCATAATTTTATTTAATGAACAATTTTTTAACTGTTTGATCAGACAACTAAGGCGATAAGCATGAAATATATTATATATCTATTCATAGCAACTCTGATATCTCTGGGAGCGAATTTCGCCAATGAACTTTTTCCTTATTACTCTTGTCCAGATTAATTGATTCCTCGCTCTAATCCTTTCCTTAATTTATCATTATTCCATTCATTACATTTCAGATATTAGACCTTGATGGGTACTAAATGGATTGATAGTCACTTTGCCACTAGTCTTAATCGAATGTATATAAAAGCAATCTTCTCTAGCGAGATTTGGTGGAATTCCATTATAAATTAACTAAATATAACTTGTACTTTTCCACAAACACATTTTCGGTTTTGCCACCAATTCTTGAATTCAATTTTCCATTTATCGCAAACCGTTCTTCACCGATCACACTATTCCTGCTTCGTCCAACCACCATCACTCACACAAGCTGCTTTTCACTCCCTGATCCATAGAGTAGTCACCATTCCTATGTCCCCCAAAATTTAAAAAAGAACTCTCCACCATTCACACAATAGCGGTCAATAACGGCTACTCTTCATGTCTAATGAATGAACTGTTAGAACGCAAAAGGAGGAAAATTGCTCTACGTCATATCTTTTCTCCGTCTCCTATCAACATTCAGAAACCTCCGTTTATCAAATTTAATTTCGTAGGAAATGCCACCTATAGAATTTGCAACGCCTATCCGAAGTCAGATTTCCGCATAGCCTTTTCAAAAAACAAAAATTTTAAATCCCTATTATGCAATGGGATGGATAAAATAGACCCTTTACTTAAATCGGGAATATACAGGATCCAGCGTAATGAGTGCGAAAGTATTTACGTTGGATAAAGTCGCCGAAATATTCGAGTAAGTTGCAAAGAACATCCTAGAACATCCTCTACTAAACAGAGCCCCCTCAAGATCCCACTTTGCCCGTCATCTCCTTGGAAACAATCATTCCTCCAATTTCACTCTTACAATCCTCCATTTTTCTTCAAAAGTCTTCAATTTAGACACCATAGAGAAATTTCATATCCTTCATCACCTCCACCATTCACTAGCCAATGAACATCTTTTTACAGATAATCCTTCAAACCTCTTAACTTGCCTTCTTCCCACCACCTCCACCACCGGTCAACTTTTCTGCTTGACCTCCCCCTCCCCTACCCTACCCTACCCTCCAACTGATGGCTCCCATATGTTTCCCAAGACCCTTCCTCTCCCCCTCTCCCCTTTTTTCCCTTTCCCCGATTTGTGGTCCCTTTTATCCCTATGTTTCACTTCTTTTGCATTCATAAGCCTGACGATAAACTGAAAGTTCGAAACCATTGGTTGCAAAGCCAAAAATATATTTGTGGAAAAGTACAGGTTATATTTATTATTTCCCTTCTCCCTTACGGTAAATACCGTAAGGGAGAAGGGAAAGCTTTACAGAAGCTGTCAACTAACCCTATCCCAGAAAAGATTTTTAATGTTAATCATAGAAAATTTTTCTCTTTGTAAGAGAGATAATTTAGGAAACAGCGAATGGCACATTTTTTCCATATCCTACAAATCGAAATAGAAGAGAGCACTGTTCATTTACTAGTTATTCTGATTTACTATGAAATCTATGAAGACAAATTTTTTCGGTACAAATTGAAATTGGCTCAAATGGGGTAATAGTTAATTTCATTCGATCTTGTCCGTCTTTATATTAGTTACATTTATAGTCGATAACTTATATGAGTGTTTCTCAGCCGTTTGGACGCGTCACTANAATACAGGATGGGAAACACTCCTTCAGATGATAATTTCCTTAATAATGTTAATTTTCTTATTGGGAGTATTTATATAGTATGCTATATGAGGATCGATTTGAGCACTAATAATAATATTTGGATTTAATAAGGTGCCATTTATATATACATCTACATAGGCAAGCTGTTAGCATTCTTTCGGATGGAGTCTACTGCTGTCGATTTCCCTGGTCAGTTACTGCTGTGCATTGATCATGGGAAAATGTACATTTGACTGCATTTATTAATTGATAAAGCCAACTCTATATGAACCGTCTATATAGCAAGGTGGCCGCGTGAACCGCTTCATCTCCCAAAACTATTTACCTCTAATTTACCGAGCCATGTAAGTTATAGATAATCTTCTTTCTTCTTATAATTCCTATTTTTAGATCAAGATCATTTGAGAACTTTTTTCACTGTAACATTTTTTATAGAACATACGACCTTGAATCGCTAAAGTAAAATGTATTCACTGTTCACCGGTTTTGTATAATTACGTTACAACGCGAAATTGTAAATAGTTATTTCAATAATATCGTTAGCTGCGTATGAAATGTGAGTACTTTGTTTCGGACGAGTTAGCGGAAAGCGAATGCACACAGCGAACTGCATGGAATGGGTCAATACGACGTCGGCAGAGGTTGGGAAATTGGATGACAAAGAGAGAAGCCTCATAAATGCTTCTCCTCAGCGGCAGGTGATCAAAGCCCCACTCTTTTTATTATGCGTCCAACCCTATTCCCTTGCTTTCCCTTTCGCCACTATTGTCTGGGTACGTTCGATTTCTGTTCGTCATCAATCTGCCATACACATTAAGAGTCTTGTTATTTCGCCGAAGTGATGGAGAATCACCAAAATGGAGAAAGAGGAGAAAGTATTAAAGAAAAAAGAATGCGCCTCAGATCCCTTCATCTGATCACTCAGTGTGCTATATCAAAGGTAATGGAAGAGACTGTACTCTTTTCGCTTGCTCTTTTCTTTCACAGCATTACAGAAATTAAATCGTAACATCCACTACCTACAGATGTTCGATACGGACAAAATTTTAGAACTTGAATTACTGGAGTGGCATGGAGGTCATTCAATCAAAAATGAGAGCCAATACGGATTTTGAGGTAAAATTTAGCGCTATAGTGCATTAAATATGAATTATTACATGAAAAGAAAGCAAAAAATTGTTTGCAATAAACCAGAACGCTAAAAGAAAGTGTACCGATAATTATTAGTCTGACTTTTCATTCTTCTCCTTTGAATAAAATGGTGCATAAATATGATAAAATTGGGAAAATAAAATTCACTATGTAAAATTCCACAGGAGTACAGTACATACATNGCTCTAGTTGCCTATATATGCTTTGGTTTACTTGCTTTACTCGCCTGATGATGAACTAACTCTGTTCGAAACCAGTCGTGATAATAAATATACTCCTGTGGAATTTTATTTTCCCAGTGATGGAGTTCCACTTAGTTAAGGCTTCTTCTATAGATTATAGAGATAAAATTGCCTTAAATTTTGAGTAATAATCAATAATAATTATATTACATAACACCTTCCATAAATTCATAATGCAAATGGCACATAATTTGAAGTTCGATATTAAATATACAACGAATATTATCCTTGTGTTAAATAAACCATCAAATCTGATAATAGACACAAATACCTTTCAATAAGAATTTCTCTAAAAAAAGTACGTCCTATACTAGGGCTACATATTAACTGCTACTGAGTAAAGTAGAATAATATTGAAGATTAGATGACTTTTTTTTGAAAAAGTAAAATTTAGAACTATGATAAACTGAATACGGAATCATTTGTCCCCTCTTTTGATTGCAATGATGGCGTGAATGGATAAAGTGGCGCGTAGATTAGTAAAATAGATAATCAATAGAAGATACATCAAATGCTTGACGCAACCTTCCAATGAGTTAAGAATAAAAACAACCATGTAAATCAAGGTGCTCAAATCTCTTCATCTTAATTTACTACACGATGCCTTCTTGGAATCAATAACTTCCTACGAACTGTCAGACACGGCATCTTTCATTAGGAAACGAGTAAATTAATTGACCACTAAATTAATTACTACGTACTGTAATAATAACAGATTTCGACGTTGATCACTTTTTGAAGTTTTCCACATTTGCATTTATCTCAATAGTTAATCTTCAGAAGCAAGCAACGACGCCTGTTCCTTCTAATCGTCCATGTCACAATAGAGAAAGGGTGATAGGAAGTAATTCTAGTGTAATTATTCCTAAACAAAGCGAATTAAAAATTATCAACATCGAGTTTGGAATGAAAGGGACTGTCATATTTCAGAAATAGATCTAAATATACGCTTTCGTAACCCACCTCATAATAATTGACCGATCTTCAACAATTCGGAGAGAATTATAGGGAGCGCCGTTATACAGTCGGCGCAATGTGCTAAATTAATACTCACAGAAAGCTGCAATGTTTTATACCTTTGCCGCAGACTATAATTGAAATCGCCCTTTTCAAAAAATCAAATACATAAAACAATGAGTAACGTATGAGGAAACCTAAATGAGATGAATTACCTTCTTCTGAGAATTTCACGATTTTAGATTAACAGAACGGTATGATTGTGGTAAAAATAGCAGATTTTAAGTAGTAGATAAAATATCGCTGCAGGTACTAAGGGTAAAACCAACCGATGATTTGCAGAAGTATAGGGTTAGTGAGTGGCGATGACAAGCATTGCTTAGATACGGCAAATGCGGTAAAACCAAGTGGGTGCGTGAAACTTTCACGAGACTCAACAGGGAAGCGGTCGTAAAAAGTTCTTGAGTTTTGCGGAGTCGCTGAAAGTAGTTTGAGAGTATATTTCCTTTGCTCCGTGGGTCGAGTATCGTCAAAAGGTCAGTGATTCACGCCACCTTTTAGCGTGATTCACATGATTCACAGCTGTCGAAGGATCTGCTAAGTTTCGGGAAAATTAACAGCTGAGCAGTGCTCTCACAATGAGCAAGCTACTCCAAACATCTGCCAATCTTCAAATAAATTTAGACCACGTACATACCATTGCCGGAGTCTGCGTGATCAAGTGAGTGAACTGCACTGATCGCAAACGTGATAGTTACAACTCACGTGCTCACGCACACTTGGGATATAGAAACTTATTACGTATAATATAAAGACGTTAGAATGCTACATCATCAAGTAGATTTGACAAAAACATCATGTTTTTGAGTTCAAAATTATAAATGTCTTCTCCGCCATACACGTTTTACGCAATATATAAATACCAAAACAAATTTATAATTGGAAATCCCTTGTCATTTCGCAGTTCCTAAATTGAACTCTTTGTTAAGTAACACGATCTAAGAATTTATGAGTACTATTAAAACAAATGGATATTAAATGTTTGTGAAGAGAGATACAGTTTCAAAAGAAGAACATAAAAATAGCCCACATACCAATGAATAAATTAGGAAATATTTAGGCATAGAATCAAGAAGTAATCCATAGAATACAGAAGAGGTTTGAAAATCAACTTCAAAATCACAAACAAGCTATGAATTCCCATTAATTAGTTATTGGCATATTTTCGTTAATTCTTTTAACAAGCTTCACTTTGAAAACAATATTTCTTATTATTTCCCTAATCACATCAAGTATGAAATGAAATTTCTTATGGGGGCGTAAGATACTACAAATTCTTTTAATGTAACAAGGAATAAATTAATTGTCAAGCAATCAACTGTAGTTACTGAAGTAAACAAATATCATATGCGATTAAACAGTAATACTTCGGAATTTGAGAGGCAGATTTTTGTTTTCACAATACCATATCGGTGAATCCCGTACCCCAACCAGTATGCTGATATCTCGCCAAATTGACACGTACGTCGTTCAGTATGAAAGCACTTACCTGAAAATACGAAAAGAAAAAACTCATTAGAAAGCATGCTTGCGACAAATTTTCAAATCCAAACCGTTATCACTCGATATTTATGAGAATTATTGGTACAAGATCAGTCCTTTCACAATCTCCCCAAAAATAGTAAGAAAATTTACTATCTTATAACTATTACAGGAGTATCATATACAAATCATCAAATCATATTCTCCTGTATTATCGAATTTTTTTTCGGGGAGGCATTTTTTTCCAAAATAACAGCTCTACGATTTATTGGTCCACTTACTTTTCATTCCCACCTTGACCCTCTTGATATTTGGAATTACAATTACTAAAGCAATATCTGAATAGGATAGGGTCGTGATTAAAATCTAATGATAGGCTCTCACAGCCGAAACTGGCCGGAAATAAATTGGTGTAGAACCAACAAAATCTGTTGGCTTTCACCTTACTGCGATGATATTTTGTCTTTTGCCTTCCTTATTTTGTCCTTTCAATGTCGTCTATTTATAAAACTAAGCGATATTTCTTAATCTAGCTGTCTTCAATAGCTCACACGAAATTGTTTTACCGGAACAAAAACTTATAGGGTAACACCAAGAAGAATGTCTTCCTAGTCTTCGAAGACTTAAGAATTAATTGAGTAGGAGAGCAGAAGAAGATAAGTAAAAACGATTCTAATGTGATACATTTAGTTCCCACCGGCTTCAGGTTGAGCCAGTTATGATATTAACATAAAATCCTTATGGTATCAGAAAATTACCCTTCAAATGAAAATATAATGACTTTCAAAGTATTCTGAGATGATTACTAAGAGGAAAGTCTACATGCTTACAAATAGAAGCCAAAGAAAAAAATCCGAAACAATAATCAGTTATTAAATTTCTATATAAATAATACGCATCTTTCTGGAGAAGTAAAAGAGCCTATAAAGATGGAAAAAGAATTGTAACTGTCACCCTACACACAATGTAATATTTCATAACCCAACATATGAGTATGAAAGAAACAGCTCGGTAAAAACCAGGAAATGACATTTCTCTTACAGCTCACAAACAAACTTGCAGGAACTCTGGAAGGGCCAGGAAAGTAATTTCTGTTTTACGAGTGAATCCCACCTTTTTCGGTCACGCACCTGACTCGTTGAGAAAATGTGAGCTTTAAATGATAAACATTTAATGTGATGAACAGAAAGGAGCAGTTGATAGAGGCAAATAATAGAGAAAATAAAGAGAAATAACTCACGCAAATTTATGATGATGCTTATGATACTGAATTGCGAAAAAATTAAAAAGGGGAAAGCATATCATCGCAATTAATGAATAAAGCTTCTCAATCCAACGTAATATCATTGGATACAAAGTAATGTTTACCTGAAAGTGCGCGAGGAAAATTTAACCCTTCACTTTTTGGGAAAATTAAACCCTTCCTTTTTTATGAAAAAAGCAGGGGAAAATTGGACCTTAAACTAACATAGAAAGCCAAAAGAGGAAAGGGGAACAGAAATAATGAAAACGAAATTTTCAGTATATTCGCCACCTTTAGTAGAAGTATTCTAAAAAAACTTTGACAACTGAGGTCATTTTGCACGTACGAACCCCCTCCGGAAAATGAACCCGGGACAGCTTTCACCAAAGGCGAACGTAATGCCCACTTTGCAATCCGGGAGCCCCACACGCAACCTTTAGCGACGGGTTAGGATCATAATCCGGGATATAACTGTTGTTTTTAGCACAATTCTCCCATTCGCACCAACGTTATATACACTGACGTGTACACCTTGTATAATGAAATAAAGGAGTAGAACTTTTCGCAAATCAACATCCGCGAACGATAAATGACATTAACCAATTAGGGAAGGGGCTCACAAAGTTTTTTTCGCTACCAACCCCATGGATCCATACCTCCACAACCAAATATCATCTATGAAAATTACTATCTGCATAGCCAAATATGGAGGATTGTCAAAAGGAAAAAAAATATTGCAACGATAAGAACATGCAACGAATCACAAATAGTAATGTTTTGTTGATTTATTGCTGACTAGAATTCAATAAATTCCATTGAGAAAAAAAGATGACTAGCAATGAGATAAATATTTTGCGCCAAATACTCCTTAGATTGGTCCAGCGCCCCTAGGGAGGGATATTACCTACTTTGGGAGTCACTGGATTAAGGAAATTAGCATTTTATTCCATAGATATACAGATTTATGTAGCCCGCATCCCCTGCCAAAGACTGAATAGCGGCATGGAGGGAACATATGCAGATTTTAAAATCTATCTGATTAAAGTCAACTTTTTAGCAATTTAATTCACTGTTTAGCAGATAAATTTAAAACTCTTGTGAATTTGATTCAGTGCTTTGCAAGTCATTTAATAAAATTCGTCTTCTTGCGTGCAACATTTTCCTGAGAAATTCAGTTTATCTCTTGTGCTTTGAAATGCTCAATTTTTCTAAAACAATCAACAATGTATCGAACAATCAATATTAGGAGAATGTAGTCATAAAATATCTACTCGATTCTTAGTAACCTTTGGACTCCCAGATAGCCAAATGGGCAACGCGTTCGACTTCAGTGAGAGCGGCTCCAGGTTCGATTCTCGGTGGGGCCAACGAGCGATATGACCATATCATTCGAAACACTTTCATCAATACTACTACAACTACTGTTAGCAACTTTCGCCGTATGAAACGGTAAACGGAAAAGATATATTTATTGAGTTCCGTGGGCTCCTACATACTTCGTGCGCGATTTCAAAATATTGTAATAAACGCAGCACTTAAAATATAAAGATAATGTAATGCCTTGTTCTATAAAAGCTATAAAATAATCTAATGATATATGTATGAATACATTACTATGAGACTGATAACACATACAAATCGTTAATAATAATGATAGAATCGTTACGATATTGAAATGATAAATTTTTGTAAAAATAAAAGCATATATTATGCACTGATAGATGGTTAATTTTGATTTGCCAAAAAACGCATTTGGGGCTCAAATCTTGCATGAATAAAAAGATAAGCTAATAGAGTTTATGGAGTTATTTGTCAGTACCACCAGAGGTGGTATACGTTCGGTTAAATAATCCGTAAAGTAGACATCGGGCCTATTTTTTGTATACATTAAACGGATTGGAGAATGGATTGCCAAGCAATTGCAAAGGGAAAGAGAAAAATGGTAGAGAGACGAACAGGAGTGGATTGTTGAGAGCGCATGAGAGGGGAGGGAAGGAATCCGTCGAAACGTGAGCGACATGAGAAAGGAATGAAGAGAATCAGGAAACGGGACCAATTGAGAGGAAAGGACAACGGGAGAAGTCCTTTCGAAGGGGAAGTTTGTGGATTCAAATGACCCCGTATGGTAATGGACTGGGGTAAGATGTGCGGAAGGTCACCTGGGAGGAAAGATGGAGAATGAAGATGGGGGATGCGAAAACAGCTGAAAAGGGGAGGGTTCCCCGGAAAGTATGGGAAAGAAATATCGAATATATGGGAAGGAGGGTATGGAAAATAAGATATCTGAAGTGAAATGGATGGGAAGAAAATGACGGAAGGTCGGCGAACGTGGGACTGGTGTATGGAGTGAAAGGCGGAATGAATGAATAGGAAAGAATTAGAATGTGGAGGATGAGGTGGGGGAAGGGCGGGGAAATTTGTTGCAGGAATCGGTAGGCGAAGGAATAGCAAAATGATGATGAAACTGGATGGCGAGATCGAGATGTTGATAGAGGAAATAATGAAGGATGGGGAGGAGAAAAGAGTGAGTGGTTAGAACGGACGATAGAATCTGCTACGTTCAGTTCTCCACGAACTCCTCGCACCGATAAATGGCCTCAATTTTCCTAATAATTACATGCAGGCAATTGATGTTTTGATAATTACATCGACCAATCATGACTTAAATGGCGGTGACGAACTAACGAACATTCCTTACCAAGTGGAGAGTTTAAAATTCATTTATTCACTCCGGCAACATTCCGCGGAGTGCTCCCAGAAATCAATTAATCTACAATCTAATTATAATACCTTATGCTACTTTAATGACCACCTAGCATCATGTATCAAGAGAGATGAAAAGGTTTTCCTTGCATAGAAAACAGTCCTTCGAAAAATTATTTCGAGACTGCCAAAATCATCGTTGATGACTTAGTTAACTACCTTCTACTGAAAATATTAAATGTTACCTGGAATCTTCATAAACCCTTTAATATCAAGAGAAATTAATTTAAGTAACAAAGTAGTATTTTTGTAAATCATTAGGTATTTGATATTATGGTTCTAACCGATTTTTGCCTGGCCATTTAAATTTTACTCAACAGTATGAGCTGTGTCTTGTCATCTGATGAAGCGTTTCCTTTTTCTCTGAGCAGATAAACTGAAAAGATCCAACAAGTATTCACGCGCCATATGTTTGAAATAGCTCAGGCTTAAACCAATCCGTCTGAGGAAATAATATTTATTGCCGTACGTGAATAAAATTTATTGCTTAAATGACTAATCACGTTGACGCATCTTTCCGGAAATAAAATACTGCGGGTCTTCTTTTAATTTCTCGAGAACTTAATAAGTTTTAGCACTATAAATGATTAACTGTTCCACGTACACTCCACAGAAAAACAAGCAATGTTTTGCGGTCTATACTACAGAATAGATCGAAAATTTCAAGCGAGATACAGTTTTCAAATTAAATGAACCGCGTGAAATGGAAGTGACCTTCGATGCACATCTATATCTACATAAATACCATACTAGCCACCTTTCTACGTGTAGCAATCCGATTACGCTACCCATCACGTTTAAGAGCTAAAAATTCCAATAGTGAATGACAGAAAAGTTGTAACGATGTTGAGGATAAAAGAACGAAGAGAAATTTATAAAGGGTGCAGAACAAAGGAAGGTATAAACGCAAATCTAAAGAGATCTAAAGAACTGAACGACGGAGGGTTAATATAAGAATAGAGTAGAAATTGCTGGTGCGGGAGACAGAGCTATTTCCAAGGAGTACTGTCTCATAAACGGAATGACTTATTAAGAGGCAAAGAAAGAAAACTCAAAGAGAGGAATGAAAAGGAAGGAGTGGGCGGGAAACGTAAAGGTGGAAAGTAGATATATCATGGAAAGGATAGTTAGAGAATAGGAGAGTGAGGAGGTAGTTCTGGAAAGGGAAGGGCTGGGCGCGGCCGAGAGAGGTAAGCAAGGAAGTAAACATGAAATTGTGCAGGTTTAATGGCAAGGATATAGAACGAATGTGAACCTGTGTGAGCGAATGGGTAATTAAAGAAGATAATCTGAGATCCCTTTCTGGGGATGAATGATTTCCCGAGACCTGAATAACCAGAAGTGAATTTTGCACTTTTATGGAGTCAAGAATGACCTACTACAGAATGTATAGTATGCTCAAGAAATTATTATTTCCTCATTATATCATCTAATTCACCTCGTCTTTCTTGATTTATAATGTGCGATTTCTCGAAAACCCGCGTTTTCGTGAAAATAATCATATTAATTAGATGAATCGATATTTTCCACCTGAGAAATATACGTTGAAAGCAAATTATTCCCATCATAATTTAGGTCATAAATTACCGGTCTCTATTCTGAGAATCAAAGACATTCGAAAGAAAACCTGGTAGATTTTCGTCAAGGGCAAAAGTTTAATTGTTGTGCCTGCACATATTTTCGCTCAATAAAGACATTATTTATTATTATTATCTTAACGTACGTCAATGACGTGTGAAATTGGGCGATGGTCTTTGTACTTAAAGAGCATTTCAAAACTGCCTCATATGATTCAAATTTCGTTGTAACGTGACGTGTGGCAAGACGTTTAGCATTAAAAAATTAGGCTTCTCAGTGGTGGAGGATATAGTTACCGTTACATCTCGCACCAGCTGCCAAATCAGTAGGAGAAAGAAAAAATTCGTCGCACCACATTTACGTAATTTTACTAAAAATAGAGGATGTCGAATGTCGGCCTAACCAATGAAAAGGCGACCGAAGCCACCTCTCCATTTATGCGGAATTGAGTAATCAAAACACGAGCGCCTCACAATTACGACACCGCCTATCGGACAGAAGATTTTCCAAGAACGAAGGAAGCAAGAGAAGGAAAGATAGAACGGTACAGGAAGACAAGCGAGAAGCAGAAACGGTGGAAGGCACGTCGAAAGTGAAGGGGACTATAGTGGCCAATAAATCGCCAATCCAAGGCCTCATTACGCCTCACTATTCCACTCCCCATAACCACTTCCCGAAGAATGTCCGAGAAAAACGATAAGGGCCGGCCTTACGGACGCAAACGATATCATCTCCTCACCTGCGCGGGGACCCCAGAGGCAAAAAGATGCGGGATTATCACAACGGTCCATCCCGGCACCTCTTTCATCTGCCCGACCTCCGCTTCAACCCGCCATACCTTCACCCCTCGCCGGCCGCATAAATCCTAGCCGGTTGACACCCGTAGCAAATAGCCCCTGAGGGCGACTCTTGGACTAGGTCAGGAGGTTACAGGGATCAAACTCTCTCCCCTAGCCACTCCATCTCTTCATACACTTCTCCCTTCGATGCTCATCCTCAGTCCCATCACACACGCTCCCTACCTCCCGATCCTGCTCACCGCTCAATTATCGCAGAATGTTCGCTCCCTCCACGCACTCGTTTCTTTGCGCCAAGAATTACTGGAAGTTTGTTAAATAAATAAAATTACGTGTAAAAACCGAAACTTTAATGTAAGACCATCGTATTTAGGTGTAACAACCAGAAAGCTTCGTTAAGATTTGTATGAAACCAAGATGGTCCGAAGGATTCAGACAAAATATTCGGGATAATACTATAGTCATAGTTTCAGCTAACGCTTACTCATCTATGTTTCTGAACTATTTTTAAAATTCTTATTCATTTTACTTGAAAATAATGCTCACTCCTTAAATTCCACCTTATTTTGAATATTTTTGTAATATCAATGCAATAAACGTACCCCAATTCCTTATAAAAATATAAAATACTATCAAGTCAGAGCCAAAACCATCGATTTTCCCTCATTTCCATTGTTTCTTCCATCTTCGTAAAATTTAAAATTCTGGCATCTACCTATCTCTTCAGTTTCTTTTAATTCTCACATATTTAGTTTTACATTTGAGAGTCTCAAAGCTACTAGATTCGGACTAATGCAATGTGTGGATCGAGCGAGACAGGTTTTTTAATCTTGGATAAGATCAATCATATATCTCGTACAGATTTCAAGGTAAATCGGAAAGTTTGCTGAGAATATCTTTCCTAGTACATTTCCTATGTACATTTAATTACCACCTCTAAAACCAAGTGTAACCTTCAAATTAAATATAAATTTAAAATAAAAATTCTTCTCAACGTCATTCATGAGGCAAATTATTTACGTAACCATATTGTCGTACATGTGACGCGGAAGTTCGTAAAAGTACGCACATTTTTCGTAATACGGTTTTTTAAAAAACTAAGAGAGCTATTACTTCCTACACTACCCGACGTCACTCGGAGTCAGAATCTAATTCCAATTGCGACAGTCGATTCGATTCGAAATAGATTTAACGATTCACCGGTATCCGCTTAACCTCTTCAATTCAATTCCAATCTTTTCCATTTCCTCAATACACCTAATTTCCTCGTGTAACTGCTTCTCCTCTACAAATAATTTTTCCATTTGTCTCAGTCCCTCCCATTTCTACAGGTCATTCAGTTTCTCCAGTCCATCGAGTTCTTACATTCCATCGGTACCTTCACCCCTCATAGTACCTTCATTCAACTCAGTTCCTTTATTTCTGTCTTCTTGTAAACTCCCTCCCTTCGATTATTTCCTACCTTCACATCCTAATTCTCCCATTCTCTCTTTTTATCCAAATAAGATTTACTTTCACTGCGCAACTTAATATAAATCAGCTGTTCATAAACGGTGAACCACAATAAATTATAACTGAGCCGCAGGTATTTAAAGATTCTTGCCCTAATTGAGGCCTGAGGTACTTTGGATATTTGAGTTCAAACTATGAACAATCTTACTTAGTGGTAAAATGAAATAATGAGCCTATAATTTACGAAAGTTGCCTAATTATGTTGATAAAGATACTGAAACTTATAATAAAGAGAAATTTTAAAATTCCACAAACATTAGAGAAATTCCACTGATATTGGGACGGTTATTGTAATTCGTTGTGTCAGTAGCAATCAATTTACGGTTATAAATCAGTTATAATTAATGCGCCCCTCAAAACTTTGTCAAAAAACTGATTTCTTACGATAAAAATTCTAAAATCCTTTGCTAAACTTCTTTTCAGGACCACTAAAAAATCATATTAGAAACCAGAATCTTGCTTTCTTCTGCGTTTGAAACTGTTTTCATAGTAAACCAATAATCAGCTTTGGTAACTCTAAGCGTAAAAATTTATTCATATATTTTTGCGACAGTTGCAAATGTTATGGATACCAATTCTTCACCTTTTCATTACATAGAGCATATATGGGCTGCAAGATGTTCTTAATGCTGGTATTGTTCTATAAAATTTTATTAAACTTTTTAACATGTAATTTAAGGATATAGTAAATAGTTTGACGTAGAAAGAAGCAACTCTTATGCCAATAGTATCTTTGCCTGTGAGGGCTAAATGTCAACACCATTTCGGCTGTTCAGATGCTCATATTCTAATAAGCATATTGCTGATAAAGCTCAAATTTCAAACAAGAAAAATCAGAAACTATTACTACACTAAATCACGAACGAAATTTGTAACCCTCGCGATAAAATAGAAGAAAAAGAATGATTATGGAGAATGAATTTTTTTCCATAAACGCAGCAACGAAACGTTTTTCTAAGATTAAATGATACTTTCAGGGATCAACACATTGACTTTCGGCCAATTTTCTCTGCTTTTAAGAGTTTGCCAAGGTATAATGTTACACGGAATATAATGTAATGTTCCGATATGAAATCATATTATCTGAAATCCACTTTAGGAAATATAGAATGTAAAAAAGCACATCTGATTTATAATAACACATTACGCAAATGCACCTTTAGTATTAGTGTCTTGAGGAGTTACAGAATCTTGGGGGACGTAGCGCGTCAGCCTTCCTCCTAGGTGCATGCCTGATTGTTATTATACCGCATGTGTTACGCTCGGAATCACACTTCTATCACTGCCTACCCCTCAGCCGAATTCCGAGGGTTTTTACCCAATATATGTCTTGCAATTCCCCATTCCATCTGATTCTCTCATTTTCCTCTTACCCATCTCTTACAATACGCCATCCCTCTCATACGTCATTCCACAGATTCCCCTTCCGCCTCTCCCTTCCTCTTTAATGGATCAAGGGTGAGTGCGAGGAAACCTCAAGGGCGTGAGTTAAAATGCCATCGAAATGGTCGTACTTTGCAGCGACTTTTTCCGAAGGGACTCCAGTTTTAATACGCTCACCACATCCATCACTGACACTCATTCCCCCGATCGCATGCACTATCTCTATCGAGCACGCACACACACACGCGTGCGCGGTTCTTGATGGTGAACATAATGAAGGGACCTTGAAAGGATTCAATATGAGTCGCATTTTCTCCTTCCTCGAGGCTGCTGAGTGAATGGAGAAAGCCACGCCTACATTTTCTAGCAATTATACTATGCGTCTGTAATAATGCTAAGGACCGATTTTACGATCGTAGTTTATGGTAGCCGGAAGCGGCCTATTTCCTGTTTCGTGGGCGCACGAATTCATTCCGTTCCCTTGCGCTGTTTGAGACAGGACGCAAGATCTCGGTCTACCACAATCGGTGCAGCGTATGCTCGCACGCAAACGCAGCTGCATTCCGCAAATAGCCGGAAAATCTCAACTTTTTAAAGGTTCTCCGCTTGACTTTCTTCTTCTTCTCGACTTCTCGGAACGATCATAGAAATAGAAAACTATCAATGAAGGAAAAAACTGCGTATGAGGCGCAGCTGCGGAATTCGGAAAACCTCAACATATTGGTAGGAATGAAAACTTCTTTGTAAAAATTCCAAAATATATTTCACCGGTTTCAACTAGTACAGGGGTGGGGAACCTAAGCCACGCGTGCCCAGAGTGACACGAAAGAGAGTACTATTGGCACGCGGAACTCTTATAAAATTAGCCTTATTATATATTATCCGCTTAAAAAATTAAGCCCCAGAATAAATTAATGTGGATTCTGCCCATTATTGATAATAATTAATGATAATTAACTTCAATTACTTTATTCAATTATATTAATTTCATCGTTGACATAATAAAATAGATAATATCAGTATCTCACTCATTGTTTTGGCACCATATATGCACGCAAGTCCTTTATATTTGTGAAATATGGCATTCTTGCCACAAAAGGTTCGTCATTCAAGAACTAGTACATAGTCATCATCAGGTACAAATTCCATGCCAGAACAGTGTATATATACAAGAAGTGAAGGAAGAGGTTAGGGAAAATGGGAAAGGGGTAAAACGTGGGAGAAACCACCGTGTACAACCAAAATTAAAGAAGCTTAGGAAGGTGTAAAGGAGAAAAGGCAGGTGTGAAAAGAGGAGGAAGAGACCTAAACGTTAATAAACAGGGTGAAGTAGCCACAAATTTGTGGCCTTTATTAACATGTATTTACTTTAGTTATGATGTAATATTTCTATCTGTTCTAAAATATTCTATGTTAAGATTTTTTGTTGTACATGGAGTAACTGGGCAGAGAAATCTGAGAAATGGTATTCCTCCAGAAGATGTTTGGCGAAGTGGGATTTATATGATTTTTCTTGAAACTTTTGTTATGCTCTTTTACTATAACATGCTAATGCCAATATAAATTGCTCCACAATCATTACAAACTTATTTTTTAATACCAGATTTTAAGAGGAGATCAATTTTATTCTTGTTTTTGAGTAATATTTTACCGATGTTATGGGTTGTATGAAAAGCTGGCCTGAAGTTAAAGGGGAATATATTGGAAAGTTCCAAATAACCGTGAAACCTCCACACAACCGTGGAACTGGGGACCGTGTACTAATCTGTACGTCTTAACTACACTAAATTAAAATTGGAACTAATTATTACTTCTTCAACGGATACAGAAACCTCCAATCACAGTCCTTTCATTAGTTTGAACATACAAAACACAAATAAATAGATACAACGAAAACTTTAGCCAGGAAACATCCAGCCAGAACTCGGGACTCGAACCCAGGAGCTCGCTGTTGGAAACCTAGAGTACTAATCATTCCATCACCGAGGACGAGTAAACATACTGTATACTCGATATATACGCTTTCTATTCTTTGACTATATCAATTTAGAATACTATAAAGTCGATGAGGGAAATATTAATCCTTGGTTAACATTGAGATTTAAGAAAAATGGAAGCAGTAAAGTGTTATTTCAAATTATTCCTTGGCAATCATGGCACACATGTTCTAAGCGTTCATAATAATGTTATCTCCGGCAAAAAGCAAAGAAATTCGAGGAAAAAATGGTGGTAAATTTAGAGAGGATCTTTATGCCCTAATTCTCACAGTAGTATCAATAAATAAATAAGTATTTCGAGAAAGACAGTCCGACAAGTCTCGTCTTCCATCTAACCCGCCGTTGTAGTTAACAGATGCAAATGTAGAGAAACCATTTACAATATAAGATTGTTTTTGAATAACTACAAAAACCATGAACTACGTAATCCTGCCCATATGCGCACTTCTTCGTCCAAGAAGGCATCCTCAGGGGTAGAAGTTTAGCTTCTTAACCATCTTACATTCTTAATTAACCATCAGTGGCTTCTTGTATTCCACATTATGAGTTAGAGAGATAAGCTTACGGGATTTGATGGTAAGATATCTTAAGGTAGCCAAGAAAAGAGGCATCGGCAATAGGAAAACAACGACAAGTAAAGGGCGAGAAAATCTTACGCAAACCCACAGATGGTAATAGATAATACGTTTTAAAGAAGAAACTCTGACGTAAAATAAAGAAATACATCAACAGATTTAATGCATGAAATAAGTAAAATATATATTAAAGTAAACTCTTGATCTAACGGTGTTCACCGAGTTCCAGGATATCGATTTTATGGGCTATCTTTTGCAGCTAGAAATAGAAAGTTTTGAGAGGCTGATTGATACCTCACCTTCCCATTAATATGTCGGAAAAAGGACAAAAAAGTTTAAAGGACAGTTAACTTTGCAAAAATCGTCGCATATTTAGTTCTCAGATAGGTGTTATCCATTGACGAAACATTCCGCAAATTCCGTAAATTTTCTTATTTAACAAACAATATTTCCCAATACATTTTTCGCCGTAGTTCGTATATTTGATAGATTTCAACTTCTAGGTTCATAACTCTAGTGTGGAGCTTTACTTTTGTCGGAGTATCGCTTACAGAATGAATTAATTAGCTATCTTGAGAATAAGACGAACGGTAGGCTAGCGCGAATGTTTTGAATGATGACCGTCCTTCCTTTTATGTCTGACTTTCTTCAAGGTGGAATAGTGGGTAGAGAAAATACAGCCCGTCTCCTGAAGTGTGAATTTGAATAATACAGTAGATGCATCATTGGAAACTCTAGGTAGTTATAAAGTTTAATTGTAGCAAAAAAGTTCCACTGGTACCATGGAGCAAGCCCGTATGCGAGGGTACTTTGTAACTGTTAAACAATGTCGTTCTCATGATTATCACAGCTCATTTTTCTCGAATTTAACTTAACTTCTCAATGAACAGGTCAGGGGAGCCGACCACACAAAGTGGTGGAAAGGATACCCCCTTCAGGTTGGAAACACAGGAAAACGGGTAAGTCTTGCGCAAAGTCACCCTTACCCTTTTCCAGGTCAGGGGAGATTTAGAATGTTATTGTACTTCCTCATCATAGAATTGAGTTAATTACAATTTCAAAATATTCATGAACCTCTTCATAACTTCTTAAGCTAAACTTTATTTACCTAATCCATCTCCTAGGTCTGTCTTAAATTGCTGCCGAGCTTTCAGAAGCTTGTAATCATTCCAAAGATAATAGTAAACTACCGAGAACTGGAAGAAGTTAATTGCGAAAGAAAAACCAAATATGTGAGACATTTCAATGTACAGAGAAATGAGAAAAAACCAACCTCGACTGATGCTGCAAACAGTAAAGGTAGATTACGGAAGACTCGGATGGAAATTCAATTCCAGTCTGTAATCCGAAAAACTACCTCGTTTCTTTGTGAGAAGGAGAATGTTGCTTCAAGATACGTACATTCATACAAGAAATGTTTGTCATGCATAGAAGAAATTGGAACAGATGGAACAAATTATTATTAAATTTAACGGATAGAGAGCATCAAAAGGGTAATATACAAAGGTTAAAAAGGGTACAATCAGAAGGGTATAAGACACAAAATCGTACACGGGCATAAGATATAGTAATTTGAGCGGAATACTAGATCAAATTTAATCTAATTCCCTTACAATAAATACCTTGTCACATTAAAAGTAGTAAACCAGTAAAATAAAATTATTATTGCATCCTTTTCCTGAATAGAAGAGAAAATCTGGGTTAAAGGCTTCATATTAGACTCCTTGTAGATCGTAAATGGAAAATTACTGTACAACCCAAACATGATTCAGCCATCATTTTATTCCGCTGGCAATTACATAAGGACGACACAAACGGATGCTAAAATAACTCTTTGCGGGATGGATGCTGGTTTAACTCATGGAGATTGCGTACGGATAATATATCCCACGAGCCAGCAGGATTGTCTGATTCATCTTCAACACCGTGGAAATGCAAAAATAGGTAAGATAGGTTTCGTCACAAGAAAAAGTGTGCGACAAAGTCCATTTAGTCCGCGGAATGCTAAGTGATCGAATGAGATATTGAGGCAAACCGTCAATTCTGTTGCGTCAATGTGAATACAAGTTAAAAATCCAGAAGCTAGAAAGGCCTTAAGGTCGATAAGACAAAATTTCAATCGTGCATGTAGGCATTAAAAAAGAGTGAATTTTCAATGTTTCAGATTTTCTTCTTTGCGAAACTTGCCAAAAATCTTAACACGGAGATGCGGAAAATCTATACATTGTTTGACTATACTCAATCATTATCGTTGATGGAATCTCAAGTCAGGATCCCCAGTTTCATGCAAGGTTAAGTCAAAATTACAAGGTTCATAACATCGGGTAGACTCGAATACCTAATGCAAATGCTCGAATGTAGGTGATGAGGTCGATCGCCTTTCTGATTTCATACTAAGGCAAGCAATTTGCTTAAGTTCTTACAAAGACAACATGCTAAAATGACTAAATACTGATATAAATTATTTTTATAATACTATATCATCACGCAGAGAAGGTTAATTACATATTAGAAAGAATAAGAGAGTTAAAGCCAATTTTACTAGTAGATGGGTAAACTACCCATCATACCCGTCCCTGATTTGAAATTCTAAACTTACAGAGGCCTATTTGAGAGTATTCTTTTCTAGAAAAATTATCAATATTTTAAATATTCGAGATAAAAGAGAGCAAGTAATTCCATGAGATTGTTTCATTCATGCTTATTACTTCGGCCAGTCCCTTTCAAGGTTAGCAAATTAACCTCGTTCATTCAAAATGAAGCTCCAAACATTCCCATCCTTGCGTAAATCTACCATTTCGGACACATCCACACATATTTCCATATGTTCTCTTTTATTGTTTGAGCGACATACGTCTCTCCTCCATAGTATGGATAATACAAGTGGGTAATACAAGTGGGCTCTCCCTGGGCGCCGAGGTTAAGGGGCGCAAGACCGACAATGAGTTAAATTAAGATACCATATTTGCTAGATTCTAACGTTAAAACATCCCTTGGGGCGAGCAGTTATAAGGGCCGATCTAAAGATTTTTAACGATAAATATAAAAAACTACTTGGTATTCCAAAATAAATTAGGCGTGCGGGTGATCACTCCGATTTATTGCTAACAAATTCCGAAGAAGTTAACAGAAATAAACAAATATATTACTCTTTGTAAAATTAAGATAGGATAAAAAAGGAATAAGACGAGATTGATACTTATATTTCCAGTTATTTTAAGAAAAATTTCTGAGTAAATCGAAAAAGTCACATGAAAACATAATAACACATATTTGAATTAATTAAAAACAACAAAGAATATTTCTTAAATGCTTCGTTCTTTTGTGTTCCATAATCCAAAATGTCTAAAATATCAAAGCGAATGACAAAATTTGATATAATTCTTTAAAAGACACGAAAATATTTCTACAGTGAAAATAAAATACTAAACAGTTAACTGGAATAGAAATTCAATTACCAGAGAATGAAAAAGACAAAACTAGTCAAATAGTGAGAGCAATGAAAAAGTTTTTGGAAGATGCTTCTTCTCTTTCACAAAAAGCTATGTTACTTTTCATAGTGTGTGCGTGTTACCAGTTGTTTTACATTTTAAACACCGTTCGCGTTAATTTGTCAAGATTTTTCATTATTAGCCTTTTCGCTACTGTTGTCGTCAATAGACGACGGAGAATTTCCTCTGCAAGCGAACGAATGTCGTGTATAGACGACGCAGGTACATAAAAGCTTATTCTTCAAGGAGAAGTATAGCTTCCAGGTATATTTTTGGCCCCTTTTTGGCTGTAATTGCAACTTTCTTAGGGCTAATGCGCAGCCCATTTCACAGCATGGGGCCGCGGTTAAATAAATGCTATTGCAGTTGTTTTTCTAAAGAATGATTTGTTGCTCTTTCAGTCAATATATCCTTGGAGTGGAAAATCTCATATTTTGCTTGTATTTTACAGCTTTTAAACGAAATTTTAGCGTTAATATTAACGTATTTGGAGAAAATAGTATATATTTCAATATCATTATGGTAGATTTCTAAATATGTTAATATCAACAGTAGAGTTTTGATTAAAAGTTGTACGTCATCAGCGAAGCACGAGATTTTCATCACGAAAGACATGTTGGCCATGCGTGCAACAAATGATTCTTTAGCAAAATAACTGCAACAATATTTAGTTTTGCTAGCCCCCATGCTGCTTTAGTGGCCATAAACCTCCCCAGAGCCCCACTGTGATGGGCCCAAAATGGTAACTAGCATCGGCAGAGGTTTAGGAGGGCTTCGCGTCTGAGAGATATTTTTTCTGCAAAAGCATCGGAATATGGATACGATTCTACGAGAATACCGCCGTTGCGAAAGGGTTAGGTCCAGACCGAAGCACCAATATTTTTCGGGCCGGCCCTGACCATATTCAGCCAACTAGGTCTTATATATAGGTCTTATTATTATAGGCCTTACTCTCTCTTAGGTACCAGATATCTATTCCTCAAGACTCATCTTAGTTATTCAGCATCCAGTCATCCTTCCCAGATTTCCTTTAGAGCCTCAATTTCGCCCATAATAAAAGTTTTTTATTTATATTCAAACTAAGGTAAATACAGTAGAACCCCGATCTATAGTTTTCGAAGGGACCGAGGAAAAAGCGATGGATGGGGGAAAGGGATGTAAGCGGGAAATAAGGATTCAGCTTTTATTATTAAAACAACGACGAAATTAAAGTTTATAAATTACGTAATAATGAAGTAACCCTACAGTATTGATCGGAAAAATAACAGATTTAATAAAATAATTACCTTGAGAATGAATTATTTTTTCTTAAACTGGTGATTGTTAGCTATTTCTTGCAGATTTCGGTTTTAAATTAAATAGGGATTCTTTTATACTTCCTTCAAAAATTACGAAGATTCCTTTCTTCCCTTATTGATATTTCCTACAAAGTCATTGGCGCAGAAAAAGGATTTTTATTTTTCCAAAGAATGTTTTGGAATCAAGAATATTTAACGATAGATGCGGGAAAACGTCAGTTTGATGAACGATAAATACGGTATTTTTTAACAATGCTTATAATGGGTTGTAGTTGGGACTATAGAAAACGAACGACAGATCCGGGAAAAAACGGCAAATGCAGGAACTTAGAGAATGATAAATTATACCATTCTCCGAGTATAAAAAAAATAAAATAGCTTTCTGCTCGGGGTTCGATTGTACCTGTTAAACATTGGTCGCGCTTCCTTTCTATTAGCCCTCATTTATTCATTACCCGGTCATTATAGAATCCGTCTCCTCTTTTTACAAAAGTTACAATTTTTACGGTAAGGAAAAATTGTACCAGCAAAACGAAGTAACTGTGAACGTACACACTCTCGCTTTAGCGCAAAAACGGAGATTTCCCTTGAGTTCCACGTCACCCCGAGCAGAAATCCGCCTTAAAGGTGATTATTAATTGGAGGAAAAGGAAAGATTACTCAAATGAAATATCACTCAGCCCACGGAGCGTTTTTCTTTCCCGTTTTAAGCATACCCGCCTCGAGTGCAAGACGTTAAAAGCCGCCGCGATCCCATTTTTAACCACGCGATAAAGGAAAAAACACGAGAAAATATCTCGAGATAACGAGAAAGATATAGAATTCTCTCATTTGTACCTCGCTGGTGCAGTTAGGAGAAAAGGTAACGCTGCCGAGTGTTTTCGCATTACGGAAACGTTGAGTGGGATCCGACGCAGCTGTTTGAGTCCTCTCTTAGGATATTTGCATATTGGCACACTTCTCATGATACTTCATCGCTTCATTGCATTCAACTGCCACCGTTGTGGATTAGAAGGGGACAGCCGCGCAACTGGACATAAACCACGTTTGAGTCTCATTACTCAATCCTCCGCTAATGGCGTGGCTACGATTGCTCGTTTCATGAACCATCCACATTTTCAATCACCTCTCGTATGGTATTTTCTTTCTACATACATTTACGAGTGATAAATACTGAGTTTATATTTAAGTACAACAAGAAGTCTATTGAAGGGGGAGCGTTTAATCTTTGTCGTTAAACTCTCGGAGGAACGTTTTTCATGAAACCGCTTAGCAACAGATATGCTAACTTGTTTTCAACTATTTATTAATTTAATCCCCACTTTTTTATAAAGGAGCTGCAGTAAAAGAAACAACCTAAAATATCTTTTTTAGGACTCTAAAGAGTCCTAAAAAAGATATTTTTCAGAAACTTTGCTTTAATCCATAAATGTTCTCAGCATGATTTTTAATTGTTATCATTACCATGTTTTGACAACTGAATCCTCATTTTAAAGAAACTAACATTTTCATTTCTCGTTAATCCCCATTATACAAATGCTTACCATTGATGTATATGACCCATTGAGTGTAAAAACAGTGATTTAACTCGTATGTTCCCTTCAAATTTATTTCAAAATAAAGCCATCAAAAATAGGAAATAATAAATTTATAGCTAGCTAGCTAATGTATAGACTATGCTCAATAAAACTGTAAATATTGCACTTTAAACGAAAACGAGTAAAGCTTCATCGATACTAAAACAGCAATGCATATATCCTCAGCGGTTCCTTAATAAATTCCGTACCTATTGCTTAACTGAATTCATTGAGCCTAACTGAAAGTAAATTGATCAATTCATGTCATTGGGACAATAAATAACTTTTATCAGTTATTTTAAATTAAAAATATTTTAAAACTGTTCTCATAATATCTATAAAATATTTAATAAACTAGATTAATCTGAATTTTTTTGGAGCTGTCGATAATAAAAATTAATCGGTTCATACATTCATGTTTCCCAGACGTTATTCATAGCGTTTCACATAAAAACGTTTCATTCACGGAAGAATTCTCCCAAAGTCAGTAGACTAAAAGACATCGCACACAAGATTTCTGATCCATGAGGCGGGTTTACTAAGGATATAATCGTGCTTCATCCAATATGCATTTCATTATATCTCCAGTTCATCTTCAGGAAATTTCAGGTTGACTTTCTAGAAATCATACACCTAAAATATTTATAAAACTGAATACTCATGGAACTAAAATATTGATAGAACTGAAAAATAACCAATACATGCTGAAATTTTCAAGGATGATTGTAAATATCTCGATAGAGTATTTATTGAACGTAGTAGTTAATTATCCTGAAAGACATACATTATGGAACCCTCAGCTATTAATAACATTTTAATAGCAATGCTCCATGATGTGAGGGTTAATTTGAAATTAGTGAATGTTGTTGAAATTTCTGTTTCAAAAACCCCTTAAGGGTGCTAAATGAAACATGGATTGGACAGTCGTTGAGGGGCGAAAAGCGTAATAATTCAACTGCTACACCACAGAGAAATCACAAATAGCGAGCTTGTGGTCAGTGAGCATCATCACCAGGAGGGAAAAACTAAAAGGAGTCAAATATTTGACATTAAGGAGTAAAAGAGGAGGTTAAATGTATAGACACCGCAAAAGCGTTTGACTTTAGCGCAGTGAACGAATTTCGGTCAGGAAGAACCTTGTTGCTAACAAAGGCAATAGGCTTATGCTTAATTTTCTACTACAAGACATTCAACTGTTATCCAGAAGTCTCAATTTTCTTTCAGTCACCTCCTTCCTCAACGGTATTGGAAGACTATAAACTTTCCGGAACCCAAAGATTGAACCTTGTAAATGATAAGTATGGAAATAAATGGAAATAAGCCACCGAAAAACCGAGACCATCAACCGGACCCAAAGAAGAACTGAATCAGTGAATCGTTTCTCATTTAAATTCACCTCGAACCCGTACTTCCCGAAACCTAGAATTTCAAATAATTACATTTTACATAACGCTAGATTCGTCCGATCCCCAAATTAGGTTAATCCCTAAATCTACAAATATCTTCTTTTATTGACATTAGAGGATTAAAGCTATTTACATGGAACTCATCAGAGTCTAAAAATCGATACAATTCAGAATGTTTAATACGATTCAGATCGACAGGCTTCAAATTAGGGTCCTGACCTGCGATAGCATCCGTCCAACCTACCGAGCCCGAGTGTCTATTGCCTCCAGATAATTATTCATAACCAAAAATGTTGAAACACACATTTTTCTCTCTGCACTCGACTGAAGGCGTGAAGATCCTGATAAGGATTTACACTCAAAAGGAAAAGCCCTTAAGTCATAATGAACTTGATTGAAACAGAATGACTAAAGTAGCAACGATACACAATAAATGCATTACTGAAGTTACTGAATGCTAATGTTTTGAATGAGAAATAGCTTGCATTCGACTCAACAGGTATTTTTATAAGCCAAAGTTTTTCACTAAAGAATTCGAAAAGACGGGCAGATTTACGCTATTGAGAGCCCTAGGCGCAAAGATCAGATTGAGCCCCCAGTAGAAATTATGAGTAAAAATTCGAATTTTTCATACAACACACAAATACCTATCCCATAGAAATCTCAGCCGCTTCACTAAGTTAAGGCAACAAACATAAAGAAGTATGAGAAAGATAAATAAACAAGTTTTAAAAAACAATGCATGTTATTTCTATAAATTACAGAGAATTATGGATATAATGGCGTAAGCAATGTAATATATTCTATAAACACATTATGCAGACTTATTCAACAAATATAAAATAATTCCTTGTAGCTGAAAACAAGGACAATTTGTTGTATGTTTCTGAGAGTTCATAAACACAGTCTTATTGAGGCCCTCACCTAGCGCCTATTGGGCCTTATTATAAATCCACCTCTGCAAATACATCTGCTTCATATGAAGGGACAACTAGATGCATCGGTTTTAGAATTTTGTGAATTAAGGTACTCATGGATCACTTCATGAGCGGGAAAATACGTTCAAAACTATTTCATAAAATCTTAACTCTTTTATTTATAAGATAGGATGGATGGAAGAAAGCTTTTATTAACAGCAGATGTGAGGAGAAATATGGAAACTAACCCGAATAACCTGACACTCCAACGCTCGCATCCCACATGCATATCAAATTTGAATGTCAGCGCACTGCAAATGTTTGTGCGTTTAAGTCATTGTCCTTGACAAGTTTAAGAGTCGATTGACAGACCAGCCTCATAACTATTGCTATGGAATCAAGGACGACACGACATTCACTCCTAGAAAGTAATTCAGGGCGTGGCCGACAAGGAATAGGTTTATTACAAGTAAAATTTATCGACCAAATTGGTGATATCTTTTGATATAACGATTTATTATTAATTATATCTGTCAGAAAGCAACAATACTAAATACAAGTCCTTATAGTCGTTTAATGATTTCAATTCAATCTACCGCTACCGATGAAAAAGTGTAACTAGTTACACGTGACGGAAGGACGAATTTGTAATTCAAATGCTTAATTATTCAAATCAGGAATGGAATTTCTCCGAGAGGTGTTAAATCATCTAGTTTGAACGCAACAATCTTTGCTATCAAGCAGGTTCTGAATAGGAAGAGAACTGCGCAAATATCAAAGATCTTTCCATTTTTTCTGCATTTTAAAAAGAAAAACTGCTAAGGCGGGACTGTTTCAGAGCGATATTTATCATTAATTTCAACAAGCTGTCCAATATACATGAAAAATTTGAATACTTTTGAACAATTAAAGAAACTAAGACAAACCTTAGTAGTAAAATCATATCATAGAAACCTACATGATCAAATAATACATCTATGTATTCGATCCTATCCAAATAGAACGTATTGCTAATGATTAATATAGTTCTAATCACTTCCGACATTTAGATGGAGAAACAGAGGTTCTTGAGGTTTTTTAACTCGTAAGGTCATTCCGCACCTTCTGGATGACGATGACGAAGGCTAAATTGAGAGTACACACACAAACATTCGTGTCCTTGAAGAGATTCGAACCCGCGACCTCATGTCTGGAAGACATTTATTCAACAACCACCGGGAACGAGGAAAGCTTAGATGAACCTTGCACTTCACCCCAAGGCGGTAGTTTACCTTCCAAGAAGTTTTTTAAGCCGGTTTCCTTATAGAGGATCGACTTCATGAAACATTAGCAAATGGTATGCAGGCAAGTATCTAGCATGCTGTTTTTATAAAACTAACTCGTTTAAACGGAACTAAAAATTCGTATCCGTACCAAACAGAGGATCGATTATAGCACAAGAACGTGTCACAAGAACAAGAACGTTGACAGCCGTTCACAAATAAACCTGACGAAGTCTTCTTTATTTTTACTCTCAAGTAATGATAATGCAAAACAAACTACAAAAAAGAATATGTGATTCCGGGTCGTATACAGAATATTGGGTTTTTAATGTATTATTTATAATTAAATTGGTGTTTTTACATGAGTATGAAATATATAGAAAACTAGTTTGAATACGAAATTCCAAGTAATTCACGAAACGGATGAAGTTAAATCAGTTCTCCAGAGAATTGATAAAAATATAAATTGACTTGACGTATTAATAATAAAAATATAATATATTTCTCGGATAAAAAACGTACAAAAAAGATCAGGGTATGTAAAGGAAGAAAATATTTTGAAATTCGTAGCTAAGTAAAAAAATCACCTGTTTGATTCTGCTGTGCAGCAGCATGTTGGGTGTTTCCGTAATAATAGCTGAATTTCTACCTTATGTTCGACAACCTTTATAATACCTAGATGTATTTAAGATCTCGGAACTGATATTAAACTTGTCACCAATCGTATCATGTACGTTGTTCATCGGTTTGCTTAGTTTGAACTTTGACTCTTTCACGACTAGTAGAGCATTGATTTTTCAAACGTGGATTTCGGCAATTCTCCGACTTCCCAATTGTAGGTGGTGATTCTTATGCAACCATTAAACTTTAACTTACCACAACAAATGAGGAAGAAGCCTCGATCTCCATCGAATAGAAACGTAACTTAGTTAGTTAAACTAAACAAAGAATCGTTTCCCTATAAAACAGCTGAAAGCCATCCAATATAAAAAAGCATGAAATTGTACAACAGTCATTTTTACCAGTCATCAGTAGCGCCCTTGGTATGTCGTAGTCTCCGCGCCTTATCTTTTCGACAATAATTAAAATAATCTGGCAATGTCAGAAAATCAGTAATGCAAAATAACGTTTTATGATTATTTTAATGTATTTTTATTGTATGAAATTTATAGACTACGGATTCATTTTCTTTAAAGAGGTTTAATCGTGAGAGTAAAGTATTCTCCCGACCACTGCACACATTGCAATTGCCCCGATTCCAAAGGGTTGGTACACTCCTGCTTATCACCAACAATTTAAATCTCCAATTGAATATCGGTCGATAAGCCTCCTCCTTTACTTTTTGGATCAAAACCGAGAGCTATTAGGTAGATATGATGTTGCTTTCAAAAATTCCTGAAAATACAAGTGATCTATAAAAGTTTCACTTCCATCGAGACGGCGAAGAAAAATCTTTCCCCCGAAAACAGAGCAATAACAGTTAAACCTTCCCGTTTCTTTTCTAACCTATAATAAGAGATAAATATTAAGGAGTGAATGTTAAGGAGTTTCTCACTTTTCACCTACGATTGACTTCTACAAAGGGCTTAAACAGTAATTGCAGTTAGGTAGAAATAGAGACAGAACGGTATAATTTAGAACGAAATCGATAGAAGCGAAAAATCCTTACGTATAAGTACCAATTGTTTAATTACAAAAGATACAAACTTTTAAGAAAATTTGCCAAAGATTGAATGGAATAAATACAATTACGTTTCGCCCTTATTTAGCGACTACATCTCCAATATCCAATAGCATTTCAGATATAAATGACTATGTAAATCCGTAAATTATGAGGAAAGAAAACTTATTACATAATATTTCTGTACCCGAGAACAGTCAAGAAGAATGAGCTAATATTCTATGAAACATAGACGAAAGAATTTTCCCTGTATTTGGCACTTCACACGCTGACGTTGTGGCTTACACAAACTAATTATCACCTAATGCAGTTCATAAATTCACTATATTAGACGCTTTCTTATATTTAATTTTGCCCCATACGAGGTTCTTTGAAGGTATCACAAAGAAACCATGATTTAATACCACCCTTGAGCTTAAAATCCTTAAACCGTAACAATGGAAAAAGTTGAACTGCACCTCCATCCCTGCAGGAAACATTTTCATTGTGCCATTTGCGTATAATATATGACGCAGGTAATTAATTAAAATCTATCGGTAAGTAATTTTTCTCGTAATCTCTGATAACAATTCATCATCCACTTCTTAGAAAGACCGCCGGAGCGCCACTGAATTCCGTTCACGATTCACGTTTCTCATTGTTCAGCCGCTTTCCGATTACCCTAAGACGGGAGCAGCAGCTGCTCAATGCTCTCTCGATCTTAACTCTGCGAGCATACGTTTTGTGTTGGCTTCAAAGCTATCGGGAAAAGATAGAGGAAGCTCCCGAAAGGTCTCTTTCCCCTCCCGACTCCAACTCGAGGGTATTTAAAAGAGAAACGAGATTGAATCGAGGGATTCGTTAATGGAACGCCACCCATGGGAATTATTTTATTTTTCCTTTCTCGCTGCCGCTCCTCAGAATTTCCCTTTATCTAAGACCAAACATAGCCATGGGATGGCTACCTGGTGATTACGACTCGAAGGCAGGTATAAAAAGAACTCGCCGATGTCAGATTCCACCGCTATTTAATTTTCGCTTTTCGTTACGAGTAGTAAAGAGCTTTTTCCGTAGGGAGATAATTAGAGGAAATTGAACATGAATGCAGTCGGGAGGAACGGAACTTCATACGGAGATTGAAATTGCGGTGAAATGGCTCTGCCATAGATTCCAAGCGACCAAAAGTTAATCCATTCCACGTAAATTGATTAGATATACGCAATCAATTGTGCTCTGTGGCCTCAGATTGCTCATAAATGCTTTCATTTTCTCCATCTACTGGGATAACTCGAATGACAAATTATCTTACATTACGTTAAGTAATTATTCCTCACACCGGGTAATACACTACATTAATCTAATGATATATTCTTGGCAGCCGTTCCATGATACCTGTTCCCTCACAGCGAAGAGAAAAATTGAGGATACTACTGCCAGAACAGTAAGTAAATATGGAGACAGTAAAATGCGAATTTCGAGAAATTAAGTCAGCCTTACTCATTGATTACGAAATTTTGGTCCTTTTAACACTGGCTTTCGAGCACACAAGTGCACAGCATTCCCTCTTTCATGGGTCTAATTATAAGATTATCACAACAAGCTTGGTAGCTTACAGTTTTGTTGGAACCCAACCTTTACAAAGCATAGGAAATTCGTCTAAAACATCTAATGAACGGTATTATTTCATCTGGAAATGTTAATCAATCGATCGCAAGAGGTGCGAACGTGAAGCACTGGCATTCGAAACGAATATTATCTGCTGTTAATCAAATAAGAAGCTTAACAAGAATCAACAAAGGAACAATTTTTAGTGAATGCTCTAACAGAAAATTAGGTTTAGTCTCGCTTTCAATCCATCATAAATTTCATAAATATTTAAGCAAGAACTAGCGAGCGAGTTTATCTCTAATTACCACAAATTTATCTGAAAAATATTTCTGTTTATCTTATTCTTATAACTCGTCATACTTATTCCTAAATGTAGCGTGAAAAATCCACAGCGAGATTTTAGTATTTATCAAACTTGCATTCACACAAAACAGCCATGATTCCCTTAACATTTTGCGCGAAATACACTTCCACTTAGAAAACTTCGATGCAATAATGATTAGTATTTTCTACTCCATATTTTTTTGCGAGAAACATTGAATTTAAGAATTGCACTGCGAAAATATTGCTAGACTTATCTTTGCCTTTGTTTTCGAGGTAAAACAAGATGTTCATAATCGATGATAATCGTACCACTGATAGTACCATAAAAATGTAGTGGTAAGCAAACTACGGGTTAATCATCCTCATTTAAAAGTTATGAAAGATAAAATCAACAATCCTCATGCGCTGCTACGCTGACAATTTTTAAAAAAGAAAATTAAATCTCAGAAGGTTTTACTTTGAGTTAATTATTTTTTCCCATTATGATGGGCGGCACGCGCCTTAGCAAAGGCCGGAAAGCCCTATGCTAGAGTATTAAACCCTCATATTTTATCTCTTTCCCGCTCATATTCACTTCCATACGTCTTTTCAACGCCCTTTAGCCATAGTCCTTCGGGGTCCTCAACCTAACGTCACATACTCCTAAGCCATCTCGTACAAATCACAGAAGCAGCTACATGAGAGAGGCCATCTGGAAGGAAGGTGGCTGAATGTGGAATCCGGGAGGAGAATTTGAAAGGAAATGTGACAGAAATATGTGGGTGGCTCGTGCACAGAAATAGGAGAGGAAGGAGAGCGGGAGAGATCATTAGAACATTCGTATGGCATTCGATATCTTAGACTGGAAACAGTTGTCTTGGGGTTCCGGAATGGTGCGGAGCGAGGAGGATTTCTCTTAAGAGATGCTGAGATGTACGAGAAAAAGGGGATAGATAAGAGAGGGGGATTGGGAGAAGGATTAGGTAGAAATAGACGGGAAGAATGGGGTGTCGTGAGGTTGGAACGGATAGTGTTCGGGTTGGGATGAGTTGGTCGGCAGGAGAGTTGAGGTTGGGTTTAAAGGATGGGGAAGGAGAGGGGATGGAGAGGAGGGTAAAAACGTGGAGAAGGAAGAGATAAAGAACGGATGAAGAGGGAGGAATATAAAGAGGCAATATCTGATGTGGGAAGGGTGGATTCAAAGAGGATGAAGAGGTGGATGGGACGTAGATAGAGAGGGAGAAAGGCAAGGAAGGAAGGCACCTATTCGAGCGTATCGGGAGCAAGTTGTAGGGGGTTAGCACATGGGGCCGCAAACCGGTTTCTAAATCCTCACTCGTAGAAGATCACGTACTCGGCAGTTTGATACGGAAAAAGTCGCTATTCTACCCTCCCTAAGAAGAGAGAGGCGTGTATAATCATTTGTTTTGATTATGACAAAAGAGTATCGAGAAGATTGTAATCCAGATGAGGCATGAGAGCCCCTCGGACTCGGAGCTCTCTTAGGAGTATATCGACAATGTCTCTCTGAGATGAAAGATGCTTAATTTTTCGAAGCGTATCGAAATTTTTCATCGGGTGAAGCGGTTAAGCGAATGAGATAGGGAAGGTAATGTTTTGAAATTTGAAAATATACGACCGCGATCGGCGACTCAACGCGTTGGTATGATTGTATCTCGACGGAGCCTCCGAGATGCGTCGATGCAAAAATACCTTAGAGCGAGATTTTGCCGCGAACAAAAACATATATCGGGATTCTGCGGAGATGATCGAGGATAAGCAACCTGCCATTTAGTATTTAGAATGCTTAAGTGTAGGATTCTCGCAAATGTGATAGAAAACCTGGTTTTAAGGGATAATTCGATTGGGAATTTGAGATGAGAGGCAATCAAAGACATTTAACACGGATTATAAGGAAATAGTTTTCGCTCTGTAACTAGGAGATTTGCTGGATATGTATTCCGCATGTAATACCTAAAATATGTATTTACTGATTTACAAATTCAACAAAGAAGGCGCATAGAGTGTGCAATAAATGTAATATTTGAGTTTGTTAAGATTTTAATGTTAAATAATACATCGATAATGACCAGCTTGAAACGTTTTTAAAACATACTTGGTTAATATCAGCATAAAACGTAACCTCATAAGTCTGAAACCTACTATAAGAGCGATTCCAGTTATTTTAATAAAATTTAACAAAAATCAAAACCAAAACTATTAAATCTGTAACAAAATTTAGCAAATTATGAAAGCCAGGTCATCCGAGACGTGAATTAATGTACATGAAATTTACTAAGCACCAAACTGCATGGCAAACATAAAAAAATCATGTTTCGTTAATTTTGGTTGGGGCAGAACATTATAAAATAATTTAGGCATTCAGAAAAAATATTCTTGACTTTACTGCAGGATCATTTGTCGCTCAACCGCCATCGATGAATCAATCTAATTCAGTTCACCTGTGTATCTCCTCATTCAATTCTCTATCGTCGAAGGAAGCTTCTTATTTATTACCGTCTCTAATTACCAGATTCTAAATATCTGAAGACACATACGAACCTCTCTTTGAGGAAATTGATAGGTAATCATAGGTGCTCAAAGATACGTCTAGGAATCGATGAGTTGAAAATGCTGCAGTTTTCATAGATAGTCACATACAACCTCCCTACTACTACTCACACTACATACATACATGTTCCCTTGCTGTTCAGCTGGACAGCCCTAAGTTCACCAGACTCGAATTTTTATAGCTTTACTTCAGTAGTTCCTCGCAGACTAATTTAGATTGAGCCCCATCAACAAACAAGGATGCACACTCATGAAATACATTTCCCTGTACAAATAGTTCGTGTAAATAAAAAGGAACATTTGAGAATATTATGGCATTCATAATTTTGTTAAACTTTGTATCCACTCCTCCATAGAAATTCGATACTACAGTCCCACAAATTATTTTTATCCACCACCGAATATACATGTAAATATTAACGATTTTGCTGAGAGTTTGACGCTTTCGAGGAAACCTCGAAAGAATGCATTAGGATCGGGGTTAAAAGAAGCGGACGAATACACAGTGAAGCAAACTGACGCAAACGCAACGGTTTAAATGACGATTACGAGAGAGGAAATTCCAAGAGTAAACGGAAGAAAAAAAGTGGAGTGAAGTGAATGGAACAGACCAAGCGTAGCGCACGAGAGCTTTCAGGCACCGCGCGGGCAAAAATGTTAATCGATTAGGAGCCGAAGGCGATTAAGTAGATGAAGAGGAAAAAAATCCGCCGGAGCAATTTCCATCGTAAAGTGTTTCTTGTCTCTATGACGTTTCTATCGGGCAACGCAGGAATACGAGGGCCGATTCCTCAGAATCATTTTCCTCATCGGAGATCATACCTCTGATGCATTGATGCACTTAAGCCTTTCCCAACGAAGAATGCAAATCTCTCGAATGCCTTCCTAATGCGACCAATATCAAAATTGAGGAAGAAGATGGGATTTAATGCATACTATTCCAAAGAAATATAAAAGAAATATTCCCGAGAATTTTAAAAATAATTTTTTTTTACTTTTTGTTAACCACGCACTTCCTTATTGCGCCATAATTTCTAGCCAATTTCGATTTTTTATTAGTGCAATACAGTGGATACTGTGTATAACGGAATATGTACACAGCGGAACCTTTTGGATTACTGTAACGTTTATTTGTCTTAACCTGCGTTATTTAAATATACGTGATTTTACAACTACATGGTGGAACTCTGTCCATTACGACACCATGTGATTCCGCTAAGACAAGGTTCACTGTATAATGATTTCACCTGAATTTCAATGTCAAATTACCATTCGGAAATTATTAAAAGGGTACAACATATGGTTTTCTTGAAATTTTTTGGATAAACAGCACAAAGAACACGAAAAATGAATCTCTATTAGCGAGAAGAATAAATGGAAATTTAAGACATCATTAAATAGATTAGAGATATTTGGATTCTACAAAAAAGTGTAGATAAATCTTTTACATAATTAAGTGGGTATAAAACATTTTTAAATAAATATTCGACACAAACCGCTAAATATTTAAATACGTGACCTATCAAATATAAAGAAAAATGTAAATACGCGACGAACAGAAAAAGTAAATGAATAACGGGATATGTGTTCGCAAATTTTGGAAGCTATCCTAACAATTAAGTTCGCAGATTTTCAGTCAGAATTTTATTCCAACGCTTTTCAATCATTTAAGTAAAATTTGTAGCATGCATGGCATTATTTCCATCGCCTACTTTTCCTAAAACAATTTCTATTGCAAATCCTTGTGTTTTTCTCAGCTCAGAGAAACGCGCAAATAAAATATTATCACTGAACGAAATTATAGTATAGAATATTTATCTGACGAGGATAATACGCCACAAACACGGAAAACTGTTATATCTGTGAAAGGTAATTATTTTAGAAAAAATACGGAACTTTTTATTAACCCACCTTCTACATGGCCGATGTTATTTAAAAAGCTTATACCTGCGTATATTTTGAAACTATAGAAGTAGAAAAAAATCAGTTAACATAGAGCTTACATAGTATCAACGATGGATGTAAATTTATTGCATAAACTGTCCTGGGCTATGTTGCAGCGATAAAGATAACGTCGAAAATCTTGCGTATCACTGTGAATAATCGAGAGTTAAGAAATTTCTATGGTATCTAAGTTAAGAACAGGTGTAATTTATCTATATTTACATTTACGTTTAAACCCCGCAAGCTCCCAGTGGCGCGTGGCAGGGGGTGTAAAAACACCGATAATCCTATCACAACATAACTGCAATAAGCTTCTCAAATACTACGGGAGAAAAACGACCTTATCTACCTTATTAGCAAATAAAATGAAAATTAATCAGCGGGACTACTTTGAGGAATAAAACCTAAGAGATAAACAAGAAAATATCAACAGATGGCCTTTCTAAGTTGCTTTCATTCGTATGCACCGACAGATTAGATTAGTCTCAATCTCGCCCGAATAAAATCGTATTATTATTATTATTATTAAATACAATTTCTTACAGTTGAATTGAAATTTCACGAGAGCCTAAGTTCTGTTTATTATGGTAAATGTTTCAATTCTGATTCGACATTCTTCTTTTTTTATTTGCTCAATTCTTTGGTCAGTAAATCGTAGGAATTACACACAACAAAACTAAATTAATAAACGATACACATCGGCCGTGCCGTCCTATGGGTGCAGGGGGTGCACCGCACCCGGGCGGCGGTATCTGAAGAGCGGCAACAGAGGGGTAGCCAAAGAGGATTTAATGAGGTTTGGCGACAATTCCTACACGTATCTGAGAAAACATGGCGAGATATGGCCCGCCTATTCCAATTCGACAACCTCGATTACATATTTTTCGTTAATATTCGGACCCTCGACTAAGTATCCTTTGTAAATAATTGTTCACCTCAAATCATGTCATCCATTATCATTTTCGCTCTCTCAGCCTGATGCGTAGTTGCAAGATGCAGTTGTTGAGATGATGAAGCCTAAAGACGAATCTTGACGAAAAACATCTCAGTGGTGTGTAGTGCCCGAGAAGAGCATTATCTGCCATTCCCACATTCTTCTTCCTTCTCGTCATACTTAAAATCAGGAATAGCCAAAATTTCACCAATATTTTGTTTTACCGGAAGCTTATCTTTCATACGGGCAAAGAAAGCAAAATCTGTTACGAGAGAACCAATTCTTAGGTTAGAGATGAGACTACCGCCCAGTTTGGTGTGGTCTTAAAATCATACATTTACATGTCTTTAAATAGTTCAGTTGCGTGATGGATCGCACTCGTATTGAAATGTATACGTCTACGATGGAAAATCGTAAGATTTATATTCTTATCCGTATTTCTTAAAGGTGAAATAGCGCCATTAAATCAGGAAACTTTGTCTCTAGTGCACCCCCTTTCCAGTGTTTTGGGATATCTTTTAGGTCCAGTAGTTCCTCTTCATTTCAGCCTAAACTATTCGACGGTAAGTATCACTTTCAAACGTCAAATGATGGCCTATAAAAGATAATTAATGACTCAAACCCAAGGGCTTTCAAGGAAAGGGACATTTGAGAGGAGAATTTTAATGAAGAACTAGAATCGATTAAAGATTTTTCTGGAGACAAAAATGACTTCTCTTCATGTTTTAGAACACATCTTCTCCAGAGATTTGGTAGGAATATTTCCCAATTTGCAAATAGCTTTGCGAATTCTATTCACTTTTCCGGTCACTGTTGCTGCTACGGAACGATCATTTTCAAAACTGAAATTGATCAAGAAGCACTTGCGTTCATCAATGGGCCAAGGCAGATTTAAAAATCCGGCTCTTATAAGCATAGAACATGAGATTTGTGATGGACTTGTATTTGATGACATTTTACACGAATTCGGAATTATGAAATCTCGAAAAGTAAATTTCTAAAGTTAAATGTTATTATGTATTTTTCTTTGCCTGGTTTCCCTTAAAATGTAATGAGTGATGTTGTTAGGTGATTTTATCAGAAAATTTAACAATTAGTTGCAAATTACAGATATTATACGTATATGTTATATGAACTTTCTGCGCATTGCGATGATAATGATACTCGAGTATGAACAATCGACTTTTAGTAAAAATTTACTTAAGAATACGGAATATCCATTATTAATTGTTACAGATATCTGTGGCCAATGTAAGCTGTGAAATGGTATAAAATAACATAAAAATTCCATTAAATCCATTAATGGATGATAATTGATAATTCCATTTGAATACCATTCATTTCAGTCTCAGTATTTGCAAATCATGATTTGTTAGGTTTGTTATTTAATCTTAGGGGCAGCAAATTATATTTGCACCCGGGCGGCAGATAGGCTGGGAGCGGCTCTGCACATCGACCTACATTTTATGTCACCATAATCGTCCAAATCTTTTCTTGAGAAAAATTTAGAAATGGTGAGCGTTTGAAATGACTGTAAATACACTCTAGTCCAATCGGGCTCACGGATAGCCAAGTAATCAACGCGTTCAACTTCTATGAAAGCGGTCCCCGATTCTATTCCCGGTTGAGGTCTACGTGCGAAATGTTCTAAGCCGTCGAAGCACATTTAACAATTCTACTATTACTTTGTTTAATGCTGACAAATTCTGACCAATTTTTTACGGGTGGGTCTGGATATCTCACTGTCTCAGAAAACAAACATCTGAATTTATTATTAGTAGTACTGTTAAGTGCTTCGACAGCTTGGGCCATTCCGCTCGTAGGCCCCCACCGATAATCGAACCCGGGACCGCTTTCACAGAAGTCGAACGCGTTGTCCACTTGTCTATCCGAGAGCCCGAATTTACTGTTTAAACTGATTATATAAACATTAAATATTTCAAACGTATTAAATATACTTAAACGATTAACTTGTAATCGAAACAAAGATGACTTGGGCGGACGATATGAGGTTTTCGACTAACTACACCTGAATTGCCTAAGGACAGAAGAAGAGCCGCGCCCAGCCTATCTGCCGCCAGGGCACGCCAGGGTGCAAAAATAATTTGCCGCCCCTTAAAATTAAATACTAAAACCATACATTTCCTGATTGGCAGGTAAGAATTATTTTGTGAGCTTGAAAAACCAGTGTGTTATATGACTTCGTTCTCCAGTTTACATTGGTCACAAAACATCATTAACTATTAGTTATGCATATTCCGTATGCTGATATACTGAATGGTCATTATGAGTCAATAGTTCACACTGCTTTATCATTATCTTAGCAGCAAGTCTCCGAAATTGTCAAAACACGCAAAGCTACTTGAAATCTAGAAAATTAGTATATGTTCCAAAACCTGAGAAGGAATTAATTTTGGTACCATAAAATATTTTTCGATTCGAATTCGAATTCTTTGATTAAATCCACGGCACAAATATTCCTTTCTCATATTGAGTATCCATAAGTCTTTCCTCTAAATGTTTTCCAATCTTAAATTTCACATCATAATTTTTCCTACATAAGTCGTGTATATCACAGAAAACAACAAATAATATTGTTGTAAAAATAATAAAGTTTGGCTACGCTATTGTTGGCACCCTTTAGGTGCCGCCGCCCGGGTGCGATGCACCCCTTGAACCCATAGGACGGCGCGGCTCTGGACTGAAGTTTTTCATCTCAAAATTCATTTTCAAACTTTAGGAAGACTGTCAGGCCGGGATTAATCCTACAGACGACCGCATTCCAATCCGCGCGCTGGTCGTGTCCTAGGAAACCGTGTTTAGGAACGACACATCCGGTAAAATGCCCTTGAATGGCGGATCATTCGATAAAGCGAACTTGGACTAAATATCTCTGCACCAATACAATATAAACAGCAATGAACGATACAGATAGGTATTTCTTTCATTTTATCGAGCCAATTAAGAACGCAAGGTCAGATATGTAGTTCCACAAATAAATTGTTTTGGTATCTCGCGGCCTAGAGCGGTCGCTCAAAGTCTGAAAAGCATTTAAATTTTACTGCCCTGGCTGAGAGAATTTACCGGTAGTCAATTAGAAATTCTCTCCGGCTTAAGGAAACATGAGCGATGAGGGTGGAGTGTAAAGGTAGCTGTGGCAAGAGAGAGCATATCTCCGTGGAAAATCCGCTATGATGGACGGATTAGAATTCTTCGCTCCGGTTGTCAGGCGCCAACTCACGGCGCCAACCACTTCAGAGGAAGAGGCCTGAGTACCCTAAGGGCACCCACGCCGCGGACTGACCCCTTCTCCACCCACTGCATGGATCCCATTTCCATTTTCTTCCCCTTCCTCTTACCTTTACTCCTTTCTAACTCCGTATCCCGCCCTACCATTCAACTAGCGTTAATGCCTAGTCGGCACCACCTACAACACGACCTTTACAAATCTGTAGTTACTTCATCGGACATTCATCAACGGCTTGATCACGATTCTAACACAAATTATTTCATACACTGGCGGAAAGACTGTCAATGACTTTATCGATTCGCCCACAAAACATATACGTTCACCATATTCTTCTCTTTTTCAACAGTGTTTTCCTCCCAACCACTGCAATTAATTCCATAATATATTAAATATCGACTTAAAAAATTAATTCCTGATTTCTTGTCTTTTCGTCGGTAAATGATGTAAATAAATTATAATCGAATTATATAGCCATCTTATGGAGATACGGATTGGAAATTGTCATCATTAGAAAAATTGTCTTCGGAATTGGTGAAGATGAAATAAAATTAAACTATAAAAACACAGACAAATATCTCCCTTTGATAAGTAAGGTTTTACAGTTGATAAATTCTACGCCTCATTTTGAAACCTTTTTGACTCTTCGTTCTTTCTAAATTGCATGTAAATGCGAGAGAAAGAAAAGGAATAATGGATATTAAACAATTCAGTGACATTTTAACGTGAAAATGTTGATGTAAAAAGCGTAAACGCTGAAAGCAAAAGCTTCAGATTAAGATTCTAGTGGGATTAAAATATTATAACTATGCTTACAATATTTTCCTTAATTACGCACTCAAAGTTGGTAAATTTCGTTGAAACGCGTAATAATTGCAGGAAAGGTGAATTGATGCAGTAACTTCTTGATTCGCAAGTTTTTACGGGTATCGAATCTTGGACGGTTCCTTCTAACCAGAAACCTTGTACAAATTATGTAAACTAAATTATGCAAACTGTAAATACATCACGATAACTGCTTGGTGCGATCTTTTCAACTGAAATTATTTCCTAATATGGTCGAACGCAGATGTCGAACCTTGCCCAAGGGAAAGAAATTATAAGATTACACTTGTACTGAGACAATCAAGAGATATTTACCACAAAGTGTTTTTTTTTATTTTTCCAACTGTTGAATTTTGGCTGTCGAGGTACATAAAATTAACTTGTAAGTTAATTTTACATACCGTATTGGCCATCAGGGCCTTGTCCTAATGATGCCAATGACTTCCACCGAGTCAACCCTGAGCTTACTGGGTTTATTTATACCGGAATGAACTGCTGTAAATGTTACAGATTTAAGGATAAGGATTTTATCTTTCTTATATTTCAGCCAGACAAGACTCCATCAGGTCGAGCAATACCCTTAATGATTGAAATATCACCTCCCACATCGATTGATGTTTTGTTCATTTTCTCAAATATCCATCGGTTACTTTTGGTGAGGCCAAAATGATCTCGCTACTCCAGCTATCTTGGAAATTTAATTACTATTCCGTAGATATCAATACGCTCCTTACACAATGAAAAATAATTAATGAAGGCCAGAGAAAACGTGTGTGAGGAAGAGCTGAACTCCATGGAACGAATAGGTTTATTGAAAGAGACCTACAGCAATGAATTAAAGAAGATTCTCCGGTAAGATATTCTGTCCGTATTCCTTTAGCATTTCAGCGTCGCTTCCAACGTTATGCTGCTCTTCTGTTAATGTAAGAGTCTATAAGGAAAGAAAATACCATCCAACTCTCCTTAACACTATACCGCAGAGAGCAATCCCGTTTATGTTATGGTAACTTGGCGCTATTTATTGGCTGGCTTAGTAAAAGGCAATTACTGTTAGAAAACCTACGATATATTCCATAAACGAAGCCACTTAACGATTTCGATTTAGAAATCATTCCCAAAGCAACGATTTTCCCGTCACAATATTTCTTCCTTTTACTCGGTCGAAACTAATAGAAGGTTATTAATGCCGTATGACCGTAATCGAATGATGGCCATTATAACGCTAATTGGTACCTTACTCCCTCGCACTTTTTCATGAAAGAACTTATCCAACAGTGCGACTCCCGACATGCGATAAAGTTCACATACGTGTAAGTAACCATTAGTTGGCACTGTTTCGTTATTTTAAACACTTTTGCGTCAACAACCTGCGGAATAATTCATTATCACGAGCGCTTTGTTTTCATGGGATTGCAGAGAGGCGTCCGATGTAGTGGCCAGTGGATGAGAGGCGGTTTGCCTGAGGGCCTCCAAATTTGGCCGAGACACAGAGGAAAGGGGGAAGCTCATTCACAAACACAATGAATGGGATTCCTCGGAAGATTGCTATTCCTTGAGATACACGTCACGTGTCTCCTAGCACTTACTCATTCCTTAGAGATGAATGTTTTGGCCCTTGATTTCCAACCTTTCTCAACCTTTTATCCTTCGCTAACCAAGTAATGTAGTGGTATTTTTATGACGATTCTGGGCCATATAACGCATTGTTTTATTTTATTAGGAGCATCTAATTTCATCATTACGTTCATCTAATTTGGTTGATTCGTTTGAATTTTAATTCCCTATAAATATTTATTTTTCAGCGTTAACAAAAATAATATTCTATCGGGAGATTATNTTTATTGACATTTTAAAATTTTTATACCTTTCTGTTGTTTCCACTAAATTTACCTATGTGTACATAATAAGCTAGAGATAATATTTACCAAAATAATATATGCCGAATTTTTCAAAGATAACCAAACATTTTAATCCTCCGAAAATATTCAAATTTATACATCTGCTCGATGATACCTGTTTCTTTACAAAGACCTTCATCTAACCAAATCAACGATACGCTACGCATGATTTCCGGATACATTCATATAACTCGGAAAGCTAATGTATGTAAATTAAACAAATATTTATGTAGACATAAAACATCATCAATAAAAAGTCACATCAAGGGAATGTTTGAACGTCAAATGATGGAAAATTTCCACTGGATATTGGTTAATTCGATTCATATTCCCTAAATTCAAAGTACACTACCTTTGAATTTCAGGCCAAAGTTTTCCGACTTCATTACCATATGAGCAAAAATATAGCCAGTTTTCCATTAATATCCTCTTCCATCTATCCTAATTTAGGGTTACTTGCCCAAGTGACACTTTATCCACTTTCTTTCCTTGAATTAACGAAATCACTTTCGCTGAATAATAAGTAATTTATTGAATAGATTTGGGGTTACTGGATGAAATTAACAAAATCACTACAAATAATTCTAAACTTTTTTCGAGCAATGTAATTTACTTTGAGGTATACCATGTAATTTCACTCATTTTCCTCTCCATCTTATGAAAAAGTAATTTTTTTTATCGTAAAAAATAATTGAAATGGGAAAAAATATCGCTGTAATTCCATAACCAAAGTTTTATTTTGACATACTCGCGGAAATCAACCAGGTTCCCGCAATGTAAATTAAGGAGCACTACAGAAACTTTCCCCAAATATCCAAAAATTTCATCGACATAAAAAGGGTCGACAGAAAGAGCCCCGAAATAACATTTCTTTGCTAAGGAGGAAACTCACCTAGAGCTTTGGTCATGTAGTTTGTAACAAGATTCCATTCATTTAATAGACGTCCTAGCGCAAGTCTAGCTCTATAACTTAAATTAAGGAACAAGAAACCCAAGATACACGGATTAGTTATCGTAAAAACAACCGCTTTCAACAGACCAAGAATTTTAAAAAGAAGTTACAATCTCTTTTAGGTTTAAAGTTGGAATCCTCTTTTAACTCGCAAATCCAAAATGTTAATCCTTATGGATTGGCGGAAAACTCGTAGGCTCCTTAAATTATCTCAAGAATTTACATCCGTAAGTTTTTTCGCTTCCACTGTTGTAGAAAAGCGTGGAATGCATTAAGGAAAGACTGAGGCTCTGCCATAAACTACGGTGTAGGGTGGAAATAATCTTTTTCAGAGGTGCAGTCGTCAACCGGTCATGAATAAGCATCGACACGTAACATCAAAATAGCGTAAGAGAAAACCAATGGGACATCATCCAAGCGTCTGTCTTTTGCTACGAACTCTCATAGCAATGAATGACTCCCATAATAATAAATATAACGTGAGTTGCCCTTTGATCATCGACCGGATGGTACTCATTCTGCATTTTGTTTCGTAAGGGAAAAACGCTCTTTAATTCTCGCTGCGTAACACTACGCGATAATCACCACAAAAGAAATATGAATTCTGCTCCCTAGTGTCACCTACAGGTTTAACTCTGCATAACTAGTTCTTCAGTCAGATGAGAACTGGATACGGAAACCTGACCTTGCCTTAAGATTTCTTTGCTGCTTCCTTTCCTTTCTCTCCCTCACTTATCCTTCATCCACTTATCTCTCCTTCCACGATTTATTCTCTCCCCTTCCCTTTCTCCCAATACTTCCTACACCGTCACATTTCTACCCATGTTTCTAAATGATCAGTTTTGTTTAATTCCTTCTTATTACTGTGGGTCGGGCGCGAACTAAGGAAGGTGGCTCAAGGCCCCCAGAGATTCTATGTATAACTCCTTTAAAACTTCGCTCTCGAGGACTTTATCGATAAATTTATAGAAAATACGTAATAATTCTCTATAAATGTTACTTTTCTATAACCAAAATTACTATCACTAACTTTGCATTACAGCTTAAACTGTAACAGCTCCGGTGTACAATTATTAGTTACAAACGGTAATTTGAGCCACCTAAGCGAAATGTTCGTGCTACGAATGACATAGTTAGTTCATATTGTGTTAGTATTCATCACCTATATTACTCTAATAATACTTGGTCCCTGATTTGACAATGCAATAGCTTAACTCCACTTTCATTTTCATTGATAAACACTTTTCGATCTATAACTTTTTGTTATTTCGTTCCGGTTACCGTTAAGTTCCGGTTACCGCTTACGTTAATACTTCCGGTTTCCGCCTACTTCAACTTTTTGTTAAACAAATAAAATTTAATATTCAATACAAATAAAACATTTCTGTTGAAATTCTAAATAATAACTATGAACAAACTAAACTTCCGATTTCGCGTTTTTCAAAGGATAAAAGGACTTTTGAAGCGTCAGCACTTGAGTCGCAGAGTTAGAGCAATTGACATGCGGTGTTGAATATAGAACATTTCGAACAAAAAGGCGGCACGACGAAACATTATACCCTTACCATTTATTTATATTGTTTTTAAATAAAAATTCTTTTTATGTCTCTGATTATACCTAACACTAACTGGTGTCTCTTAATAATTTTAATCCAATACTTAGGATCTCTTTACTGGCTGGGTGGCAATTTTTATTCAGGAATATTAAAAAATAAATACAGATTGAAGTAATTTTTCACCCTAAATCTACTCCCCTATACTTTAGGTTTACTTTAGGCAGGTTTTTTAATAATGTAGGTTTTTGAACGCAAGAGTACACTAATAGATGCGGAAATGGAAAAAATGATGATGCGAGGAAGGCTAAAGACGGCTCAACGTATGCAGAGAATACAGGGGTCGTACCCCTCTTTATTATCCCATCTTCTCCCCACCAAGAGGAGTTCATAATACTGTTCATGCTATCCGCTAGTGTTGGAAAACGTTTTCCTCAGAGCTACTCAAATACACTGCATTAATTGATGATATTCTAGTGACTGATTCTCCTTACATAAACCCTATAGGATCAACAGATATTAAATGCCGATAAAAGTTCCAATTAGAAACAAAAGTCATTTCATAAGCTAATGTCTTGACCTTCTTCTCCCAAGAAAAAGAACACGACACAGCACAGATGTGATGACATCATCGGATGAATATCATGTGAATCACATTCATTTGCATTTCATGTTAGAGCGCGAAATCTTTCAACATAAAAAATGAGTGCTCTTATTTATATTTGCAAGTAGAAAGTATCTTTGATCTTAAACATGTCTTAAATGGTCTATAGAGAAATCCATACGACCCATTCTCACTGATAAAGGGCCCAATCACATCAGGACTTTTCCTAAAAATAACTTTCCCTTCCTTCCTCTCTGAACACCCTTGCCCCCATCTTGTCCCCATCTTCCTGCTTCTTCCCTTTATGCAAGTCATTCAATCGCTCATTCTCCCGTGTATCTCCTCCATTCCCTTCAAACTTCCCCTCCACGTTTCCCAATGAAGGGAAACTTGTTTCATCACCACAATCTTTTCAACGACAATAATAACGAGTAAATAAAATAGTCCTCCACAGAGAAGGCGATTCCTTTGAAGTGCAGTATCACTCATTATCATCAAAGAAATAAGGAAATAAAAGGAGAAAATGGAATTGAATAAGGGATGCACTCAGAGTCATGGTGATTTAATCATGAGAATGAAAGTGATAGTGCAGACATACAGACGTAAGGGAAACATCATTGACAGAACTGGATGGAAAATGGATTGCGAGATAAATGAACCTGATTTTGAAGGCTCCATGACAGCAATCAAAAGAGAGTTCAATGCTCGTTTTCTCACGAGATATGATATTTTTGCAGATAATCATTAATGAAAAATTATTTCAAAAAGTAATGATTGATTATGACATTAATTGCCATAAATTTGGATTGTAAAACCGTACCGGAATCCAAAATTTAAAATTTTAACACTTCCGTCATCACTTCCACTGTCATTCAAAAGAAAATTTAGCCATTGAAAAATTTCTCTAGGCTGCAATTGTACTATTTTTGCATTAAATAAACAACGATAAATAAAACAGATGGATATCTGCATGAAATCTATCTAATAATTTCCTTCACATCTGAACCGCGATTAATGAGGAATAATTTAAAAGTTTATAATTTGGGTCTAAAATAAAGTCGTCTTGAAATGCGAATAATGATTATCAGAGAAGTACTCCATACTGTAGTATTACAATGACTTACTTTAGTATTACAATGACTGAAAATATTCCCAAATCATTGAATAGCGGAATTCTTAAATTTATAGCCCCAAAGAAATCGTTAGCTTCTTTAACAAGAGAGACAAAGAATTCAGCGTCAAAGTAAATCTTCCTAAAAAAGCACTGATTCACACTTTTAAACTAGGACCAAGATAATAGCATATCAACTATTTTATCATTTTTCCCTTGCAAAAAGGTCCCTACAGGGTATTTATATACATGCAAATTGATACTACACCTTAAAAAATAATTTAAACACGTGCATAGGAATCGAGATGAATAAGAATGATAACGAAGAAGTAATCTATGGATCTCTAAATTTTGGACGCAATGAATATTTGCAAGGGATTAAAAGCAGAAAATTTAACATATGTAGACTATTTGATACAAATTTTTCAGGAATAAATTGGAAAGATCATTAGCCTGGAAATATTTTTCAAGGATGGACAATAAATAAGGTAATTTTCTGTAAGAATACCAATTTTTCCGATATTTGTGTCCAATTTTATTCATTTTCCACAAATTTTTATTCCTTCCACGTCTCAATGAATTTAATTTAGAGTAAATTTCAGATGAATCTCTACAGGAGCTGCCTTGATTCTTAGAAAAGAGAGCATTTATTATTTCGCCAGGATGTCTGTCTGATGACACACTTTTCACTTCAGATAACGTTATAGTATTATTTAGAATCCGTGAAAATAGTTTAAAGTAGATGATTCAGAGAATAAATATCGAGAACATTAATATATGTTATTCTACTACAAATTAAACTAAATTGGAAGATAAAAGTCCTCTTATAGCTGTAAAATATCGAAATGTATTTTTTTTTGATAATTCCAGAACCAATTACATTCGATATCGTCATTAAACTGAAATTGATATAATAAATTATTTGAAAATTCTTTTCAAATCAACTGGAATTTTTCATGAATTTCTATTCTTATGTAGCGGCTAAACGAGCATTTACATGTTGATTAAAATGTTAGGTAACTGCATTCCAACAGTAATTTTGTTTCCTTAGCGTCCTTATGAGCATAGTGAGAATTGGAAAGGAAGATAAGAAACACGAAGTCTACCACTTAGGATGAAAGTGCCTTAAAGTGGAACTATCTGAACTGAGATAAAGAACCTAAGACCCTCGGATGCTTAACTTCTTTCATCCAGGATATTAAACTGTACTTGGCACTGCCCCTTTCATTATTGAAGTTAATTGTTACGCAGACCTCTGAAAGCATGTAATTTATTAAATCCGAGAAACATGAGCGTTACATATATTACCTCTTCGATGCTTGAATACTCCAAGTAATCTCGAAAAACGAGACGTGATAACATCAAGTCTTTCCTCCATATCTTCAACACGACGGTGGGATATATATTGCGGATTTAAATTGGATTTCCCTCCCAGAGGATAGGTATACCTTTCCCTGGGACTATTTAAACATCATTTCGATCTCCATTCTTCAACATATCCTATGTTGGATGTGCTCAGAATCTCTAGCCATCGCAATCCTGTTACAGCAGGAATCGGTTTTCAAAACTAGTAATAGTAAAACAATCCGAGGAGTTTGGTGAAACTACCGATTTCAAATTATCGTTCATAAAAAATATAACTATGGGCGGATGGGTAAGTTGGAGGAAAAATAAATACATCTAGCTCATCATTGAAAACTCAGAATATGTACTTCGGAATGGAAAAGATTGAAGAGTAACCTTTTCTACGAGAGTTTCATTCCGGTAAATTAGCTCCTTACTTTAGTAATCAGCGATTACTGTTATTTCAGCTATGAATACAAGCTTTTTGAAGAAGCAAAGATGAATCGAAAGCTAGTAATTCTAGTATCTCATTAGAATACTTTCACATTCTCTCAACACAAAAATATGTGTTACCTAAGACTAGATTTTATAAATTAAATTCTGGGCTAGGGGCACTCTAACAATCGTTTAAATCGGGTATTCCCGATACTATTAATTCTTTCTATTCTAAAATCGGTAGAGTGACAAATGTCACGTCATACAGAAAGTTCCTAAATTGTTTTCTTAAATTCATTAAAATCGTATGCACATAATTTAAATCTAACAACAATCTGTTCTTATTAAGTAAATTCAAAGAGCATTATTCTTTCTTATATAAGGCCAATGTTTTAGCCAATGTTTCATACGCAAATGCGCCAGCAATTTTTGTGAATTTCTATGACAACACCAGAACAAACTCAATTAAAGAACGGCTTTTCTTCACGGAAGGGAAAAATATTTCTCGATCGAGTATTTCTACCGATGCTCAAGCTCAACCATTCTCCTAATATTAGGTTATTTGCGCTCTATCTTCTAACCGTGACCCCCGAGCTAAACTAAAACCAAGGTCGCAATTCACCCTACCACTCTCACCCATGAATCAAACAGCTTATGCGATCAACGAGGGCGACTCGAGAATAAAAGATTACAAGCGTAGATTGCAAAGAATTGATAGTCCACTCAGCTGATAATCTAACTCTAATGAGCGAAACACCGGGTTTCGATAACGATTCCACCGTCGGGACAATACCTCCGCGGACTATCATAGAGCATTAGCCCCTCCCCGCGGGATGCCTTCAACCATGGCCTGGCCCAACAAATAAGGTTTGAGTCCGAGAAAGGCCACGCATGAAGTGTGCACGGTCCAGAGCAAGAACCTCGGGCAGAGGCTCTTGCGTCATCACCTTCTACACGGAAATGCGTCCCTCGACGACCTCGGATAAATGCAGCGAACGCGGCTGTCAGCCTCGGGGGCCAGCACAACAGAAAAATCCAAAGGTGGTGGTGGAGTGGGCAGAGAGGCAATGCGGAGATTCCTAGGCGATAGGCAGATGAAGGAAGAAAAGAGTGATTTGGGAAGGGTAACAGAGTGGAGGGAGAAAATGCGGAAAAAAAGTGGAATAATTGAGAGGAAAATATCAGATAGGGAAAAGTTATGGCGGATAAAGAAAGCGTTTCGTCTCGGATGATGAAGACGAACTTTCAACTGAATCGAAAAACTAATCCTAAAAAACGCCACACATGGTAACTTCTATTGTCAGCTTTTCAATTCACTATCAGGTTCAGTAACCTGAAGATGTCAATCGATTAATACCAACAATAATAATAAAACGTCTTTATTTGGGCGATATCGACACTAAAACTCCTCCATTCGCCCATAACGAAATAACTCTTTCGTGACTAACCCGTTGACGAAATCGGCCGAATTAAAACATCTTTTATAAATTAAAGACTGCTTTTTATATGTACTTATTCTTACCAAAATGTTACGTCTGAACATATTTATAACAGTAATAGAAATGTTTCGCAATTGTTGTTTTTACGCTTTAATGAAGACCCTGCAGATGCTCAGAATCTGTCTAATCTATCCGGAATAGCTAAAGAATTAGTATCATACTTTTGCCAAAACTTGTGCATCACTGTACATACGTTAAACTGCTTACCGCTGACACCCCTACCAGACAAAAATAAGATAAATTCTGTCCTAAAATATTTAGTCGTTTGTTGGACACTCGTTGCTCTACATTAGCTAAGATGATCATTCCTGGAGCTTTTCAACTCACTCACAACTTTCAATAATCTCCGCATAGCATTAAATATAGGCGGATTAGAGAACTGGATTCCATGTTTACAAAGCCGGAGCTATTACGCTACGAATTGATTAAATGACGAGACCTTGATGAAGATATTAAGAAGAGATAGGTAGAACCTTCAGCCAGAAGCGTCTTTCCATGGTATCGTATCTTATGAGAAAGGAAAATATTGAAAGACTAAAGGCTATTAAGACGTAGGTGTGGCATAGTTAATAGCAAAAAAAAATTATAGACATTGTGCGTGGTAGATGAGGGACGAGAACTGATCGGAATAAGGTATGAGGTGATAGGGGGATATCGCTGGGGAATGAAATTTTAAATGAAGCTATTGGTAAGGGGTAAAGGGGTATGAAGGGGTAAAGACGCGAAGAATCGGAGGAGAGTTTCCCATGAAAATAATGGAGAGACAAGTTGCAAGGAGGTCAAGGACATACCATGGATGATTAATATCGGTACGAATCAGACATCTCGGCAGTTTCAATTCATGATGATAGTAATGAATGCTAAAATGTTACTTTTCAAGTCATTCATTTTGGAACGTTTTAGTCATTGATGGAATTTTAAAACGTATTATTCATCCTAAATCTTATGTACAGTTATAAAATATTCTTATATGGAATAACTTGATCAAGTATTATTATCACACAATTGGGCCACTGGTAAATCATAATTATAGTTACAGATTAAGGCAAGTTTTCAGAGTTTTTCACTCCAAGTTGATTTAACTAATCTCAAAACCAATAAAATGTTTTAACACCTGTAAAAACCTGATACTTTAATAACTAAATAATAATACTGTTCACGTAGCATGAATGACAATTATTCTGCCGCAATGTGTATATGTATATGTATGTGTAACTATACAGTAGTACAACTACTGATTCCTTTTTAGATAAGAATTCAGAAACATTATGTCACCTAGCACAAAGTTTTTCTTTCGAGAGACGTAGTGAATATCGTTTATCTTTGCAGGCTGGACTTTGTGGAGCGACATTATGAAGAGGTGAAAGAAAATCTTGGTAATTTGCATTCGTATCAATCAAACTTTTCTTCTTCAAATGAAGTGGTGTAATAAACGACACAAGAGATTTCAAAATCTATCGAAGTGTATTATGCAATAAAATGCAAGAATTACTCAGAGAAACAGTTCGCTCTAAGGAGAAAATATTCAGAAATGATAAAGCCTGCCGAAGACTGACATAAGAATGGAGTAGAGATGGTAGATAAGATTTTAATAAGGCATGACAGATAATGGACGAAGGTTAAGCGATTGAATCATTCATCTACCCAAAGGTTGGCCTTCAAAAGGAGCGTATCGTGACAATTATTAGGCACTCCACCCATTCTGACTCCATTTATAATTATGCCAGTCTAATAATATGGAGGCGGAACATCAGTTAATGTGAATCAGGTTTTTTTCACAAGTCTACGAATTTAATATTAATATAGTATGTATAAATGCAAGCAATGTTGAATATGAAATACTTTTTAACCTCAGGCTATTCAGTAAATCAGTAACATGTTTGATATAATTTTCATTAATTTTTGATTTATTTTTATCATCTGCAATCCTAAATTTGAAAGTAGCGGTTGCTGTAAATCGGCCTTAATTCTTTTATTCCATCGCTGATCCCTATGCGACCAAAAAGTCGTAAGGGAGGTTCCAATTGCAGCTATCTTTCTATTCTAATTATAATTGCCTTAAAGTTAGCGCTGAGGCGAGAACACGATATCCTGATTAGATCCCCTTGTTCTGGAAACATCATGAGAGTAATTCCAGATTATATTGATGGTGAAATCATTCGGAAACGACAATTACGCTCCACCCTCTAGTAATCCATCCACTCATCTAAGCGCCAAAAAGACGAAGAAATTCGAAGAATAAAGTACCTTATGATGCAAGTTGTAACAGTTGGTATTTTTTGCATGTGATTTTCAGGTATATCTAACCCTAGTAAAATAGCAATTTGCGATCGCTACTCAAGGAAGGCACCATTGTACTTCACAACTTTGAATATTTTTAAAATAGTAGATATTTCGAATGTTCAGATGAGATCACCCCATTTGGTCGACACTTACATGACCGACAACTAACTTCGCCCACACTTACCTCACTGACAACACATTTCACCGACTTTTCTGACCGTGTTCCGTGGTACGTATTCTTGAAAGATCTATACACTAACTATACACTATAAAAATTAGTTATAGTAAAATTAACTAGCTATTCTTCCTTGGCATTCCTTTTAATATCATAATAGAAATTAGTGAAGAATTTAACCCTGATTTCACAGTATAAAATGCAAGATCTCTCACCTTTCCTTAGTTTCTACTATTAAGCAGAAAATAACCATTAAGTTATCCCATGGTGCACTGAATTATTGGGGTGACGTTATTAATTTGTCAAACTGTACACTCCGTGTATTCGTGATACAAGAAATGAGATACCGGATGAAGAAGCCGGTGAAACGTGGTAGTACCCGGCAACCGAATGTTGGTCACACGAGGTAGACTCGTCCCAATTATTGTCATAAACAGCTTCAGAATATACCTCAAAGATAAATGCACGATGGGAAAAATAAATTTTCGCGGTAGCTTCCAGAGTAAAATGCTAAGTATCTTCACATGTTCTTCGAGGAGATAACTGCCTACTTAAGTAATTACTGTCCCGGGATTCAGGCCGGAGACTAACCGTAATTGCATTATCGCTAAAGGTTTTACTTACTCGATAAAGGCTGACAAATTTATGCCCAGAGAGAAACCGACCTTTTTCAGAATAGAAGATTCGCTTATCAATCAAGGGAAATAAATAGTAGTTTACGGTTGCTTCGCGGTCAAAGACACAGGCGAGCCCTTGACTCAATACCTCCCCTACTCCTATTCCATTTCAAACGCAAAGGCTTCGGAACACCATAAGAAGGTACAAAGCTAATCAGCATTTCTCAAGATTGCGCGGATGGGCAAATGTCCCTCTTGGTTCCTCCAACTCCGTTTTTTAAGTCATCCAATTCCACGAGTCGTAACGAAGTCCAAAACTGGTTCCCAGTGTCATGGGAAAAGGATAGGAATAAGACGCTTGTGGGCGGAAAAAAGAAATCCAATGCTTTGATTTGTGTTCGACATTGGCGGTCAAGGCCGTAGTGAAGGGAATGGAGGAACTGGAATATTGACAAGGTAATGATGTAATTTACTTTCAAGCCATGAATATCCTGGCCCAGATGCTATCTACTGCCGACTTTCCGAACTCCGATAAATACTTGCATCTGAATGAGATGAAGAGCACGAGAAGTGGGTAATAAATTAACGCGAAGAGATGCTTTACAAATTTGACGAATTCGATGACTTCCTTTAACAAGGAGAGAAGATTTTCATGATTAAATTATGAATTAAATCATTCCATGCGCAGAGTTAATTTGTAATTAGGTTAAATGTAAATTTACATGTGCGAGCATCTTAAGATTGGAAAAGATCTCCATTATTCTCGAAGCTCGAATTTAAATGGAATGCACATCTCCATCTAAGCTTTTCTATTATACTTTGTAAGTCATATGGATAGCGCTAATAGAGAATTTCGATTAATAATCCAATAATAATCTAAAATTGATAATGATATAGATCAGGGGTGGCGAACCTATGGTAAGCGTTGCCATGGTGGCACGGGAGAGAATTTCTCTGGCACGCGGAACTCTGATACCACTATCCTTGTTATGTATTCTTCACTTAAAAAATGAAGTCCCAGAGTAAATAAATGTGGATTCGTTCATTAGTAATGGTGATTTATTACTATTTACGTTAATTACTACATATTATACCCAATTGCTGACATAATAAAATATATAATATCAGCATCTCACCGTATGGATGGCACCATATTAGCATGCAATGCCTTTATCTTAATCTAATGGCACTTTAACCACAAAAGGCTCGCCATTCTTGATATAGGTGTATCGAGTATTTTAGATATAAATATGGAAGGACAGTTCTCAGAACACTAATGTGTTTATTCAGGGAAAAAGTATACTCAGATAACAAATCAAAAAATAGACGACCAAATGTTGCCGAAAACTACCCGTTTCGCGGAAAGTTAAAATAATGAACGATTTTTCTGAATCGAGTTAATAATTTAAGCATGCTACCATTTCAACTACAATACAAAATATAATTATTATAAGAAAATGTTTTGAAGCTTTAACATTTGCATCGTTAAGGTACTAAATCAGTTGATGTCAGATAAAAGTACGATGCAACTAAAATTAGAGAGTACGATGAAAGAAATCGTATCAATAAATTTCACACAATAAGGCGAGCTGTTGTGGAAATCTGTAATCGAAAAGTTATATGATGTCTGAATGGTATTTTTTTCACAAAATTTATATTTTTAAAAAAAGCGACCAATAATCATCTGATACATTTTTGATTATCTGACGATGGCGAGGTTTCGTTGAAACCGGTCGTTTACGCTTTGGAAAAATAAATATTTTGAAAAAATACCATTCAAAGAATCCATTAAGAACATGAAAGTTTATATGCTACCGGTTGAGCCGCGTCCTATCTAAAATATATAAAAGTAAAGCTCGAATCACTCGGAGCTCGAATCGAATCAGATATTAACTATCTTAAACCGATATATTTGGGGCTCCCGATAGCCAAGTGGGCAACGCGTTCGACTTCAGTGAAAGCGGTCCCGGGTTCGATTCCCGGTGGGGGCCTACGTGCGAAATGACCTAAGCTGTCGAAGCACTTTTAACAATTCTACTACCGATATATTTAAAGATATTACAAGTAAATGCATCTGTTCATCCGGTCGAGAATAAGACTGAGCTGTCTCCTATCGCATTTAATGAATTTTGTTTGCGAATTTTCGAGGATACTAATCTAAATAGAGATATAATGCGAAAAACGTTAAAGATTTTTGGATTTACAAACGTAAGCGAAGCTTAGAAAAAAGTACCCACAGCTGATAAATATCTACGGGGGAAAAACTTATGCAAACCTTCAGACAGCAAATGCTAAATGTCAAAGCGGGAAGCCCTCAGAAGCGAATGGGCTCGTACTTACGTCAATTTCAATTAAAATCAAGTAAGCTACTTCAAACGTAAAAAACCATTAGCATGTTAGCATACCTACATGTCTAGCTACTCTTAGCGCCAAAGCGTATTTGCGTATAGATCTGTAATCCATTGGCGTAGATTCATCTTGGAAATGAAAAAATCTTAATAAATGAGCTGATCGGGTTAAAATAACAATTTATTAAACCAATAGCCACATGAACATCAGAGGCTACCAAACATATATACGCTCGATATTCATTGCAGTCATACGGAAAAATTACTTTCCTAACTGCTTTAAAACTGCCCGTAATCCCCAGCAATACTCAAATGTCAATTAATTTAATACTTAACATCAGAAAACGGGGAATATTTTCATGGATAATTAACCACTAACTGGTGCTAAAGCTCTCAAAAATAAGCATAAAATGTCCTCAGCGTCGCAAATATGTTTCTCGCGCCACTTCAGGAGCTAATCTCCTTCGCATCTGCGGAAAAAGACTCATTTTTCCCTTCATTAGTTTCGATCTTACAACGACTCCGAAGAAGTATTGAAGATGTTAGCGCAATTTATGGAGAGATAAGAATCTCTCCCACGGAGCCGATGGAGTTGGGATGGGGAGGTTCTTCTTTGGAAGGGAAAAATAAACGATTTAAGGCAGAAAGGTGCGAAGGAAAGAACGAGGATGAATACCGTCAAATTTAAATTCAAGGCTATGGATGATCTGAGAGTTTCTTCGATCTTCAACCTTTATAGAATCAGCCATCCTTTCTTGGAGAAGGGTTTTATCGATTGAGAAGGACATTAATATCTCAAATAGGTCGCATTATACTGTCACCTAGTTATCAAACCTCTATTAATGTTACGAAGGTCACACATTCAGCTCCCTTTTATGACCCAAAGATGGTGTAAGGAATTAAAAGTAATGATGACATCTGACTTTTCAATCTAATCTAAAAACACCAATTCATGATATAGGTTAAATGCCAATTATATTATTACATTATGTACTAGTATTTTATTTTATGGAGTGAGATATCTGTAAAATTTGTAAATATGTAAAACGAAATTTTAAAGTTATAGGACAATCATTAGGTTCCGGCAATCCTTAAACGTTCTTTCTCAATAGCGGAAATTAGACGAATAGCTTACTTCGCACCCAAAGCTTACTTTGATTATCAGTTATTATGACTACAGTTGAATGTCAATAACTTTTATCAGATATTTTCATACATTTCCTCTGGATTTCACATGCTTCAGAAGTGGAAAGTACGCATGCAGGGAGCAATTACCTGGCAGACTTTCAGGGTAATGATAATTTTATACAAATATCCGTAATAGCAGAATATTTTAAATGACAGCAGAATCCGCTTCCAAAAATTATATGATGACTAGCATATAGTTATAAGGAAACCATTGGCATTTTTTGGTGATTGGATTATTTTAATGAAAATAATCAGTAACTTCAGCGCAATATTCTTCCGTCCTCTGTAAACGTATGGTAGTTGATCTTCAAAGAGATTGAAAGTACAGATGCAAATTTTTTATTGCGGCCTCACGTTAACCTCATTGAACCTCTTTTGGAGGTAAGTGCACAGTAAAAGACAAAACAGACATCTGTAAAAATCTACTTAAATTCATATGAGACCAGTTGAGGATAAACAGACTTCCCCCAACCTTTGCTGGTAAAGTCTATCCTGGTGCACCCTCCTAAGTTTCTAATTTAATGTTAGAGTTGAGCTAAAAATATGAAGAACTTTCAATATGTCCAGCTATTCTAGTCCTGTTAACCTACTCTCACTGCTTATATTACTTCATGTATGTGTAAATATATATCAAGAGGTACATAACTGCTTATAACCGCGTTTGAAGATATTTAAAACCGATGAAAATGGAAGAGAAGGCATACGAGTATTAAGAGTTTTTGGTAACGACCTTGAGAGTTACCAAAAGTTAAACTTGAACGGCAATGATTATCTTTAGATTCCCAGTTCCATTCAGGCATATACAGTAGATGCAATAAGCCAGGTATAGAATCGATCGCATGGTCTAGAATCAGCACAGAAAAGATTTCATTTATGACAACAAACGCTAATCCATTTTACTCTATTACGTTATTCTAATCTAAAACTAACACAAAGTTCTTCAAATATACTACAAAAAACCCCAACTAATGACGGAGAAATTACTACTGCCACCAATTTTTCCTCATTGCTAGGTATGGACAATTTTGTCCCATGATCCGCTGAAAACGTAGCAGAGTAAATTAGATTTCCAGTCCAAGCGTACCCGCGCCATATCCAACATCCCAAATAATCGTATAGGGCTAAACAGACACAAATACGAGCCGCGATGCCGAATTTTTTGGAGCGCATGACGTTACTCAAATATTTCTTCCTAAATTGAAGGATTTGTTAGTGTCTTGTAAGGACCCAGTGGACCCAATGAAAAGAAGTGGTGTTTACAGACTCGACTGCGATGATTGTGACGGTTTTTATGTTGGAAAAACTGGAAGATGTTTCTATGAGAGGCAGAAAGAACATTTCCGTGCTCTTAAAAACAGTAAACCAGATGCATCTAATTTTAGTAAGCATTTGCTTCAAAATGGACATAACAGTGATTTAACATGATAGTTTTACATTTTGTGACTATAGTGGCAAATTGGACACCTTGGAGGTGATGGAAATTGTCAGAAATTCCTCCAAATATATCGTTAATACTTCCTTTTTTCCAACCATCCCCCATAGTGCAAGCCATCATTCCTTAATCTACCTCCCCCACACCTTCACCTTCCTGATCTCCCTTACGAATTTATACGTAGGGGTCCACATGAATCTCAGCCCAGAGATAGCTGGGACTTTAAGATAGGATTTTCTATTGAGAGGCTTCCTTGCAAGACAGCAATCCCACCACTAGGATGCTCATGCAGTGCATTGATGAATTCAGGATGTGCTAGAAAAGTTCGCGGGAATATATGGCGAAAAATACCCTATAAATCAACCATACGTTTCATACGGGTAGCTATGGTGGAATGCAAGACGATGAATCAAATTTTGACAAATTATCAGAGACTTCTCACCCCAAAACAAACACAACCCAACCCCCAAGTCCACCGATGGAGAAAAAAATCCAACTTTCAACCCTCCAAACATCTGCCCAATTGGGTTATGCAAATGCAGAAGTACCCTAAACTGCGGAGTATCTCTATCTATGCAGAAAACCAGTGAGTCAGGACATTTTCCTTTGTTTATTAATTTCCATGACCTTGCTGATTGGTAAGTATTAGAAAATGGTTCATACAAGAAAAGGTATAGTTGGAAACAGTTGCACATCTGCGAATTCAAGTTCTGCACAGTATACTATTACGAGACAGAGTACATCGAACTTGGAGCTTACTTTGGCCTCACCTTGCAAGTTCAATTTTCTCGAAAATTCCTTCGTAATTATGTATAAATCCCTTCAAGTGAGGCCAACATACGCTGATATAACAATGAATTGTTCAGAGATAAACAATAAAGATATCCCGTATGTTATAAGATTTCATTTTACCGTTCTCTTCTCATGAGCTTCGAATTGGATACCTGGAAAGTAATAGTGTTTCACTTGTTCTGCACCGCCGCGCATTCCTTTCCACTAAGTGATGCTACCAATAGAAAGGAATTTAACGGCACGCTTTGCTGATTATTTTATACTGTAAAAACCACCGGAACAAGTTTAGGAAATGATAGGATCATATTTAACGCCAAGGTTACTTCACTGATGTACTTCCTTGAGTCGCATATAAACTATGATCTGGCAACAAATAACTGCTGCATGAGAATAATTTTGACAAAAGACATTTATACCAAAGATTAATATAATTTTACACGTGTTGAGACTAAATACTGAGATATAATGAGAGACTATCCCAAAAGGCTCGATTTTAAACAATACATGAAATTTTGCGGAAAAAAATCAACGCTACGTAGTGAACACGTGTCTATTGAAATATAAGAAATTTACGGTTAAGTTCTGCCAGGGAAACTACATTTTTTGTTATCTGAGTTATCACAAATTAAGCAGAAACTATAGGACTTTCGTGTAATAGCTTTAGATTAGTACTGACTATCATCGACCGGCTGTCTCTGCAAACACTCCACATTGAAAGCAAGAAATCAATTTTTGAAGAATGGTTCGTTAACAACATAATTTAAACATACCAAATACCATTTTGTAAGGTTGATAGTTTCGGCCTTTACTTGGTGGTAATCTATAGTAAAAAGAATGGTAGAACTGATATTAGAATTTATACAACAACACAAAATACATACATACACTCACGAACTAAGTTTCAATGCATAGCATCATCATCAGGTGGTGATGCTATGCCACCTAATGATGATGCTATGCATTGAAACCTAGGTCGTAAATGTATGTATGTATTTTGTGGTGTTGTATACATTAAAATACCAGTTCTACTATTCTTTTCACCATATTGTAAATTTTTCAAAACGGTATCCGCTAAATATAATATGGCATAGGTAATACCGAAATAACAAATAATTTTGAGGTTTAGAGCTCTTAGTGATAACGATTCTAATAGAATATTACGATTCCAAGAAAAACTACTTTATACTAAAACTATTAGTTTATGTAACCCTTCATAACTGCATGATTTTCTTACCCCTACGGTAATTTCTCGTGTATAATATAATTTCGTTTCGTGTTACACTCTTTTCAAAAAACAAAAAAATTACTGATACTTCTCATAAATCCCTTTATACCAGCTTTAGCATCGGTAAAGATACTCATTACCGCCAGTGTACGACACACACGAGGCTGAGTCCTTTCGTAAAACTAGATGGCCAAATGTTGATCGTTTCATCCACTCGAAAAGAACAAATGTTAAGAAATTCGCAGTAGCAGATGAGCACGCTAGATAACTTAAAGAATGCTGACCATGGCATTGGAAGTGGACACTTGAAAGAAGAAATCCACCGAATACAAAAAGACTTCATTCTGGAGATAGCGTGACACAAGAGCGATTGGAGCATCGCCGCTACAGGTCAAAACTTAATTTATTCTCGGAGATATGAAGGGTAGAATGCGCGTAAATTAAAATTCACTTCGGGAAGAGAGTAAAAAGGTAGAGAGAGTGATGAGGTGGGGAGATCGTGGGCGGAGCCGCTAAAGAAAGAAGGGGCGGCGGGGGATCTATTACAAAGTTTAATCGGACACGAAAATAAATCAGATGTTCCCGTGTTCTGAGAGGAGGCGGAAAATGAATGGGACAAGCGAAATGTCCCGCGATTGCATTCTACCCCACCTCGTGCGCGCATGCGGGGGCGTACACAAGAGAGGTGACGGCACCGGGAAAGAGATTCCAGGGCGGAGAATATCTGGAATCTTAGTTTCCTACTTATCTTTTCAAACAATGTGGTCAGCAACAGTCATTTTTGAAAAACTGACAATTCAACCTCGACCATGCGTTTTCCCAATTATGTTAGCATTACGGATGCAGTGACATCGGCAAAGATACTCATTACCGCCAGTGTACGACAAAGGAGATCAAGGTACCTCGTAGAGCTTGCCAACTTCCACGCACATTCAATGAATGAAACATCATTGTGTTTGCTTGGCATAAATTTCTGCAAAAATTTCTTTTTTCCGTTATGGTAAATTATGCGACTGCAAAATTGGTCATATTTGAGAATGTGGAAGTTTCTGAAAATTACGAGAAAGAAGATCTGAATACCAAAATTATACTCTTTGAAAGAAGTTCAGACGAAACAGAATGAATTCCACTTCAATTTAAAAATGCATAAACTTTTAGATATAATGGCAGGAACGATTTTCACGTAAACATTTTAAATTTTGTCTTCTGAAATACATTAATATACCAGGAGATGACTGCAAACACTGCCTTAATATTTGATTAGTCGTGTTTGGTTAGACAAAAACTACGGAATTTGTAACACAGGTTAAGTTTGCTCTGGTAAATGTTCACACCTTATAATGAAAGAAACGAAAGCAAAAACGTAATGAAAAAGGGTAAAGGTAACTTTTCGTAACATTAAGGCGTGCTCCTAGGAAAAATCTCAAGGAAAAGCGTTGTTTTCGAATCCTGTTCCTGCAGTTTTTTAGTAAATACATCAGTAGTAGTACTTCATGGAAGATAGACGAAAACAAATCCACTTTCTAATTGAGTGATCCTCAAACTTTTTTAATGTCCAAGACCCCTTCGCTTCAAGCCTAATGCCACACAACCTCAAAATACAAAAATCGTAAGAAAATAAAATTTTGAATGATAAAAACCTCCACTAGGTCACCAAAAATGTACGCTCAAGTATCCCACTGTCTAAAACCCAAGATTAATTTTTTTAAAGAAAAAAGATCAGCACCAATACAACATGACTATAATTTTGTAATTGTACTTATGTTTTATTTTTTTCGGATTTAGTTATTTTAGGATGTTATAGCCCTATCATTGTTAATGTATACACGCACGGCTGCCACCCGGGTTAGGATCCAAATTGCAGCCTATATGCAAATAATAATAATTTACTCCTGAGTTAAACAACCCATAGATCAGCGCCCCTAAAGAGGGGTAAGTGCCCACATTGAAAATAACAGCCCGAATTGAAGCCCTTTTAACTTAATTAACGGCTTTTCCGTTCGTATATCTCACTCTGCCAAATATTTTCCACGACTCCCCTTGACAATTTAAGTGTTGTGGATATACTCGATGACTATTGCCATCACAAATAGTAATACTGCGACATTTTTCGGGCGAGATTGAAACTATCAAGTCTCTTCTTACATCTAACCCTTCGCCATATGATATTTAAAAGAGATGGCTTGAAAAAAGTGCACAGAAAAAAATCTTCTTTGTGGGTTTGAAAACGAGTTTTTCGTAAGTCTGCACTAAGGAAAAAATATACCACAGCAGGAAAACACCCGTAAAGGTGGTGTAAAAAACCTGCGAAACCTCACCAGGTGATAAGGATCTTTTCTGATCCTTTAGATTATTTCTGACCCAATTGTTAGTGAATACTATCGGTATTCACTTAGTTCCACCAATCACTGAACTCTTTTGCACTTTCAAATGGCGTCGGTATTAGAAAAGCCTCATTATAATGTGTTAAATTTATAGGACGCCTTATTTTGAGAACTGAGAAGTGTATGATGAGGATGAATTCAATAGAAAACTCAAACTTTGGTAATGTAACCATTATCTCAAAAAAACCGAAGAGTACACCTCCTACCTTTTTAACCTCAATTCTCGAGTACACCTTTATATGAGACTTAGATCATACTGCGATTTAAATACTGTCCAGATTCTTCGGGTGACGACTTCATCGCCTAATTTTCGCTTGTTTGAGTTCAATAATTTTTGTAGGTACTTTCTCAACACCCGTTAATGACCAACATGTGTTTGTAGAACACGGGCTAAAAGGGTACGACTCTCAAGCAGTTGCTTCGAATTTTTTTATCCTCTTTTGGAATCAGATTCTCGACGCAGATAGAGTCTTTCTCCAAGTTCAGCGACCTTCATTCGCATTTGTGTTAAATAAGGCTTTCGGCCGCGTGTACGCACAAAGAGTTAACCGCGATGGGTGTAACTTACGAAGATACGAAATCTCTGAAGTTGCGCCCTTGGTTCAGACTAAGCAGGAAAACAATGTCCCGGCCTTGCGAGTATCTTGAGGTACGGTTGGCAGTGGGTGAGTTGGGGATAAAATTCCTTCAGTCGTTCGAGTATTAAAAGCATTTCCTAGATGGTAGAAACGCATCTCACCCTCCTCCAAATAGGAGCGGTTCTAAGTACCAGCAGCCACTTGTCACGAGAATGGGTGTGCTAAGGATGAAAAGTACAACTTCCTGCACTCCGAGGACGTCGTAATGCAAATCCACTAGTAGCAAATTAGTTCTATCATGAAATTTTCAACTCAGCAATTCCGAGGGATGAAACTTGCGATTAATTATAGTAGAGCGTTCCTCTACGAAGCGAGAAGCTCTTTGGAAAGTTAGAGAGAAATGCATAGAATATTGTCGTTTGAGGATGTTTTTACCTACTAAGCGTTACGGAGGATATTCAGAGAAGTTGTCCACGTCCCAGATCACTGGACTTTTAGTTTATATGCTTAAGTAGCTTATATCATTCATTCGTTAAATTAGGATATTGAAATACATAGAATTATACTGGGGCATCTATATCAATCGCAAGCAGATTTTGCTCGCACTATATCATTTCTCTGAAATGTATCACTTCTTGCAAATGTTCTTAAAAGACACAAAAATCGAGGATATGGTTAGCCAAGGAATCTCAGGTACAGCATATCTAATGAAATTAAAAAGCGAGTAGGATATGGTTAGGCGAAATGAATGTATCTTTTTAGTTATAGTCAAACATAAATTAAATATATTTCATAAGGATATGTATAAATACTTATACGAGTGGAAGATAAGGTCATAAGTGAGCAAGTACTTAATTTTACTAATATTTTACTTTCTATCTCGAGAAATAATCCTTCTGATTTCCAATACTGTTACCTAGGGAAACTAGCGCTTCTTAGGAAATATGACAAATAAAATCCTCATGCGTTGGATAACAAAGATAGAGGAGCCTTATTTCTTATATGATTCAGAGGTATGGGTATGATTTCCTCTGTTGATGGACTACCTCAAGACCAAAATTTTGTGTCAACAGATTTTCTGCATCTTTTCCTTAACACACGCAGCGATATGGATATGTATCCATTAAGGATTGCTTTTGATCAAGTAGCTTTAATTTCACGCTTTCTTATAAAAGTGAAATAGAGGGCTCCCGAATAGTCATGAGTGTAACGCATTCGACTTTAATGAAAGCAGTCCCGCATTCGATTACCCATGGGAGCCCATGTGTACGAAATGACCTCAAGCTGTCGAAGAACTTTTAACAATACTACTAAGAAATTGAATAACTGATATTAACAAAGGTAATTTTTTAAATTTTTTTAAAATTTCTCTTGAATTTAAAGTCACTGCTCATTATCAAGCGTCTCATTTTCCAACAAATAAAAGGTGAACCGAACAATATTCTCACTGGATGCAATATACCTTATGGCATACATTCAAAATGAACTCTACTCTTGTAAAAATCTTTAAATAAATACGTGGAAAGACAATATAATCCGCTATTTATTGTGTGTGCGGTAATAAACTCAAAAATACCGATGTAAGGAAGACTAACTCAAGGTAAATCACTTTCCTGGCTGACAAAGCCGCTTGGAGTATTACTGTCGCCGTTGTAATGAAAACACGTAAACTAGAAGCCATTCCTCCACGAGCCGCCGGACCCCTTTTCAATCATAATTTTGACAAAGGACAATAAAAGGTTCCCTTCGCATTCACTTGTCCCTCAGTATACCCTCCCTTCCTTTTGCATGTACCACACATCCAACAATTTTCTCCCATTCCAAGGGGAGCCTCCCATAAAGCAAGTGAATGGAGAAGAAAAGTATAACACTGAAGGTAAGAGTAAAATTAAGCAACGATTGCAAGTGTAAAAGGAAGGAGTGGCTCGAAAAAGGCTTTGATAAAACAGAAAATATCTTAAATATAAATGAAAAGAGAAAACTATCACTTAAAGGTATAAGAAAGTGGTTTAAAATGATTGCAAAAGGCACAAGAGTTGAAGAAGGTCACTAAAGAGAAGTAAAAGAAATGAAGAACAGAGGGGAGTAATTAAAACTTTAAACAATGGAGAAAGTCTTAAAACTGGGAAAAGTTGAAAAATTAATTCACTGAAGGAAGAGTAAACAAAAAATCCACTTCTAAAACTACAGAAAAAGGTGAGTACGAAATAAATATATTCAACAACACACGTACCAACATAAGTACCTTACCGCCGCCGTGGCATGTGGCAGGGGTAGAATTTTCCCAATTTGTTATGGTATAGTAAGCTCTAAACGTCTATATATAGCATCTAATTCGCTAACACTCCTCACAGTATCTAATTGGTATACGTAACAAGGTGCAGGGATTGCTAAAAAATCATTAAAATTAGGAAAAATTAGCGAGATATGTAGATGTATAACAGAGATGTAAGTGGTTACAATATTGTGTGATAAGTGAATGTGGAATGGTAATTAGGCAGAAACGAACATAAAATGAATTTCCGGAAGGTTGAAAAAAAATAAACAAGCGGGAAAAAAATCACATTTTCTATTCCATTATCAAGTGAACGTACATCTTAATTATACGTATAATGAATGGATTACTAAGGAGCAACTTGAGTATTCTAACATGAAGAAGAAAATTTTAAGATTACGGGCAAAATGCGAGTAAATAAATAAACATAGAAAACGTTTAATTAGAAAAACTATAGGGCTTACGGGAGGCAAGAAAGATTATAACAAACTTCAAAAACCGAAAACGGAAACTTTAGCCAAGTAAATAAGGTAAAGGTTTAAGAAGATTATTTTTCTGCGTTTGAATGCATGGAAGGAATCTGATGAATGAGGAAGACCTAAAGGATAAGACGATGGAAATGCACAAATAAGGAGTATAAGAAGAGATGGAGATGGAGTATAAGGAAAGGAGATGGAAAGAGGCAGATAGATTTGAGGAAGGAAAAGAACATCGGAGCAAAGGGCATTCGTAGGAAAAAGGAAGAATGGCGCTGGAAAGGACAAGATATAAGTCGAAGGAGTAAAAGGAGTGTGGGCGAATGAGAGATTGCTACGGAATAGTAAAAGATGGAGAAATGGTATAGAGCGTAGGCAAAGATCGAGAAAGAGATAGAGGAAAAATAGTAGTGGAGAAGTGAGAGGTGGGAAGGAAAAGTGGGAAGGAGAAAATGGAGAAGAATGTGTAAGAAAGGAGGAAATAGGAGCAGGTGACAGGTAGACGTCTTTAAAGATCTGTCTCAAAGCGGAAGAATAGAAGCCAATCTAATCCACAAACATGATCAAAAAATTAATTACTCGAGACGGTAAATTATAAATATTCGTTCACATTAACTAATGGTTGCTGATGATAATTAGGAATTTTATGACTCATTTAATATAGTTTCAGGAGCATTTGAGATATTTTAAACGGTTCCCATGTAATGTTTGATTGAACGAATGTCTAACTTATATTGGATGACTATTATTCATATCAAAGGAGATAAATTTTTTTTCCGTTCAACTGTAACTTTGAGTTACATATACTAGAAACATTGATCAAGAGTCATTCTTTCCTGCGCTCAGATAAAAAAGATCTGTTAACTCCGTTAAGTTGGTTGCTTAAGCTTTCTTCAATTTAGCAAAAACTGTAAACATATCAACGAAGAAAATCTCGATAGTGTAATCATTAATTTGCCACTCTTTCATTTTTATCATATTTACTATATACTATTTATTTCCTTAACGTTTCATTAGTGATTTTCCTTTCGAATAATGTAGTATTTATGTTTTAATTAAAATCAGTGACGAATGATAGATCGAAAAAGAGACTTTTGACAACCATTCTCGTCTAAATAAAGATCTTTAAATTTAAAAATCAATTTTTTGATGGTGAAAGAGGCATTCATAATCATAAACGCTTTTCATAAACAATATAAGCGGAAATAAACCGCTATTTATGAGAAAACAAAAACTACAAATTCTGCAGCAATGTTTCTATGTTGATCTTAAGTTTACAAACCAGTTAAAGTCTATTCCCTCGACTGGTCCTCATTTTCCGTCCACTCACGAATTCAGTCTGAAATTTAGAATTCTTGCGATACTTTCTGCCAAAATATCTGCAAATATGGCCTTTCTTTAATTGCACCAATATACGTACACAATGATACTTCGTCCAAAGAAGCTAATTCATAATGAAATCACATTACTTGGCAAAAATCCAATAACGTTTTCCTTACGTACCCATATCACCGAATACGTTTACCACATCCGAAAACTACTACCATTTACCAATATGACACAATGGACAGCATCAATTTATTTCTAGTCATTTTGAATTTTTAGAGCACGCTTACAAGCGCGGGTACTCAACGAAACATTCGATAGCCGCATTCGTTATTCGAGTCCGAAAAACAGCGAAAAGAACCTCCGCTAGTCGAGATATTCGTCAGCTGAACTACGCATTTTCCGAGTTATTATTGTATTTTACTGCTGTTATAGATTGAAAACCAGTGAATGTACGGAAAATATTCACCGTCAAGAAACAAACAGAAACAATGCGAAAAAAATGGATGCGGGAGAATGAAAGAGGAACGTATGAGGGGATGGATGCAGAAGAGAGTAAAATAAAGAGGAGAGGGAGGAAGGTCAGGTTTGAGAGGGGAGAGTGAAGAGGTCAAAGACCCCGCAGGCTGAGCGACATCTTTGCTGGAGCCGTAGGTGTCAGGGACTAGCGAAGAGACGAGTCTGTATGTTAATGGAAACGAAGTTTCACGCTAGGACCGAGTGCAAGTATGGGGCAAGAGAATTCGTTACTGAAAAAAGTCCCCTCTTCAATATTACGCAAGTTTTGATCATGTATTACATGCACATATATTAACTCGAACTTGCGTGCGTTATGAGAGTAAACCTATAAGCGTCATGTGTAAAGAATTTTATGTGTAAAGGTATCCACGGCCGAGCTCGAACGTTCATGTATTTACAAATAATGCCCAATGAAAAAAGCTTGCTACGTTAAGTTCTCTCTCTCTCTCTCAGTAAATTAATCTCCTATGCACAGATCTATTACGATAGCTTGTAGTACAGTAATTAGTCTATTGAGAAGGTGGTATCAATCGATCGTAGTGCGTAAATTACACTTACTGAGGAGCCACTCCTCGGTACATTTTTTCCTCTGAATCCTCAGAAGTGATATCTAACCTGTTCCTCTCTTTTCCTCCAAAATATCGAGAAATTCCCATTCTTATATCTCTCTAAAGTAAAAAATGGAAAAGAATCCACCAAGAGATGACTTCGAAGTGTAAAATATAAAAAAGACATCAGTGCTAGCGGAGGTATCAAGTCTCCTTTATAAAAGAAATAACTTTGTCTATCTCGCCATGATCATCTTCAATGATATCTTTTAGTGTCTTTGCTCACAAACATCATCTTCTTCAAATAGAAATTAAATAACTGACGCATGAACTATAAAAAGTTGGTCACCCCTAATTAAGCGTCTTGTAATGGATTAATTCACTTTTCGTAATCTACTGAAATTATATTCAGAGTTCAAAGGACTCAGGACTCGAACGACCTTCTGAAATTAATTAAGTCCAAATTTTGAGGTATCACTGTCTATGTATAGCAACAAACTACATATTAATTATTATTATTACTCAGTTAAATATTGAAAAGTATACTTACAAAATTTGAAAATAAAAATACATTTTAAAGTATCCAGTAAAAGTGACGTTTCAGTATTACATCTCCTACCGTATCCTATCCTACCTACACCTTTTCTGTGAAGCTTTGTTAATTATTAGAATTGATGAAATTTTTCCTTTTTAATCTCCTTAATATGAATATAACAATCCTTTCGTCATCATTCACGTACAATCTTATCTACAATCCTATACAAACAACCCTATCATTGGACACCAGTTATGAACTACCGCATTTACTTTGTGTGGTTTAAGTATCCACGCAAAGCAACAACAATTTCACTTACGAATCGCCAAGCATGGAACGTTGTCACGTTCTATGCATGGTGACTCGTAACGCAGCACAGGTAACATGCAGTAGCAAACCGCTGTAACAATGCCTTGTGACCACTGACCACAAACCCTCAGCCCAAACATTCTCTAGTCATCCTATGCTCGTCCTATAAATCCAGAGAAATGGAAATGTATATATAGATTCTCCGATAACTCCAGCGTCACTTTGACTTACAGCTAATGTAAGCGGCGTTACTTCCCATTCCTACACGTCTCTTTAAACTGTCTCAACCAGCCCCTTCCTGTTTCTTGCCATGCTGAATCTTCCAATCTCATTCTCCTCCCTCTTACACCTCCGTCTGAAAACGCTCTTAAAATAACAGCTTTGCGGGATTGGAAAAAATAAAACGAACGAGGCAACGCAGCAACACGTAGCGGTTAAGATTTGCGGCACCGTGGGAAATCTCATTAACGCCATACCTTGCAGGAGCAGACCACCTCCAAGAGCCAATGATAATCAACCATCATTCGACTTAAGACTCCGCACCCTCGAGTGCAACTGACCCTACTTTTTTCTGCACCTTCCTGCACCCATTCTCCATCCATCTACCGTCCTCGAACACGCCCCGCTTCCCATCCCCTGCACCCATAAGCACCCAACCAGTAACGCTATCATACCTATTCCGCCATTTAACCTATTCCAAGATTCCTCTTCCATCTACCGATAGAAAAGAGAAGCGAAGATTGAAGATTCGTGCACGTACGTGGGAGGCTTTTAGTTCGACTAGTAGCTCCCGCTTTGACCCATCGACGCTATGAGAAGATAATGATCCCTCTGATGGTCTCAGATAAATTAGAAGATAGTTCTTGGTAGTGGATTACGGGTGATACTTAGTTAGTCTGCTCCTTCTGTCCGTACCCGTGCGTGAGCCCCCCGCTAATGCATTTATAAGGAATTGCAACCGGACTTAAAGTAATGAAGGCAGTATCCAAGGTATTTTCCTGTCTCCAACCTCTCGAAATGATTTGTTTCCTTCGGAAATGAAGGAACAGAAAACGAACAGAGTCAATACGTTTACGATCTGAAAAAATCATCACGCACGTTCAATACATATCAGTTCACGCTGCGAAATCAGTGGAGAATATCTGGCGTATATTTTCAGCTAACGATTTATCGATTACATCATTCTAATTTTAAGCGAGGAGACGACGCTATAATCGAAATCCGAGAAAGAGCAATTCCATTTAACATATGACCGCAACGAATAGCTCGCAGGATATGAATACAGACTTAGATACATAGTAAAATCAACCAGTGAAATCTTCAATAGGAGAAATTCCATCACTTATGGAAGTAACATTACACTCGAAGTAAAATAGTGTTAAAATTATTAGAGTTACACTGTGAATAGTTCCAGAGAAAGATATACACTGTCTTATGAAACCGTGAAAGCACAGTATTACTTCGTAAGCGGATAGTTTTGTGAGTTTTTAATTTATATATTTGTATTAACATAAGATATAACTTAATATCTACTAAAGTTATATGGCTGTTGCTATCTATTTGATGTCACTCCAGAAATGCTGTTTTCAAGCATAACATGTGGTATTCAGCATGAGTTCCTCTCACCTATCAACGGACTTATCAACCGAGAAAAAATTATTTAAATCTGTTCATTTTCAGAAGTAATATGAATTATCATTAAGTTCAAGCAATAGTTTTTATGACTGTTGCTAGCAAAGACAGGAAGTTTTGAACAAAGAATTGTTAGTCCATGATTCGTAAACGTTAACGAGAGGTAGGAGACCCTCCAGTAACAATTCTTTAATAATTGAACCTCAGGCTAAAGAAAACTCTGCTAACGAAGATGATTCGTTCCGAATCATATCCAAAAGGCGATATCCACGCAATCAAAAATGCTATTTTCCATATTTTTCCAAATCCTAAGTCATGCATGAACATCGCCGTAAGATTATCACGTTCTTCTATATATATGCTAGTATAGAATGAATGTAACTATCCTTTGTACTTTGAATTTTTGATCCCCTGTACCAAGAACGAGAAATATCCTTAATCGAGTCCGAAAAGCAAAAAAAAAAATCTTCGTTAGCCGAAAAATTGGTATGCGACGTAACTCTTCATCATTCAATAATTGACGAACGTCTCATAACGTCGCAAACAAATGTTAGAAAACGTGAAATAAGGAATATATGAACATCGACTGCATAAACTTATGATTCCTTAAGGCCCCACCACGCAAAATTACACATTCAACGCAATAACTGAGGACGTGACATAATTCTAGCGATCGTTTGGAGATGGAAATAAATACTGGGGAATGGAATGGACGATCAATCGTAAGGAAGCTGAAAAATTGTTTGGAGCGATGGTAGAATGAGATGAAAGGTTGGTGAAGAAAGGCGGGAGGTAACGGCAGCGGTGTAAATGAAACCAACTCCATCCGCCAGGTGGAGTCGAAACCACTTACCAGAGTGACAACCAAGCCTCCTTCATTACGCTCAAATACGTCCCGAGCGTTTACAATCAATCCCGCTCCGCCGACTGCAACGACTGTCGCTCATAGTGACAACAGGTTAACCAAGAGTATGCTCCGCATCGGACATGGCCAATCACTGATATTTTGAACCTTATGTAAAGAATACTCTGAACCTTGACATTCATAAGGTATGATTCGAGTGCAATTACTCGATGGCTGATAACATTTATACCGCTGAGGCTTTGGGTTCGAATGCGGCTTTCCGCACCATCTGATATTTTATTCAGCGCTCCGTGAATTATTATGGGTATAGTAATGTCTTTGACTTCGTAAGTTCTCATACTACTAATAAACAGTCAATAAAGTCGTAGTTCCCTCTAATTTATTTCGTCTATGGACGGAAAGATAATTGCTGCGCGCGCTATGATTACAGAGCTGCAACATTATTGCTAAGGAAAAATATACGCTACCAATTCATGACTTTCATTTTCTAAATGACAAAATAACTATGCAATACTATTACAGCATTCACCACAAGCGATATAGGGGAGGACGTTATGAAAACAAGGGTAGAAGGATCTCTAATTTCACAACGAATGTTGAGTGCTCGGAAAATGATGGCACTGAAGAAAGAATTAAGAAAGATCGACCGATTAATGAATTAAGAAAGGCCGGCTTAAAATTAATGTCTCAGTAGTCTAAATACGTAAGATGCCAAAATGGAGCCAACTGTGTAAATTTGTGACAACATTTCTAAGTTAAAGATAAGAGCTAAAATTATTAACTTGAGAGATTTCAGAGAATTTACGAAAATTAAGCTATGCTCGAAGACTTATTTAACAGCTTCCACACCAAAACTGACATATTTAAAAAATTAACTGTTTTTATTTAGGTACTTAAAACTTTGATTAAACTATTGTTGAGAGGATACCGAATGTATCATGTAAAAATTAGTGCAGAAAATAATTAAATAGTATGTCGGGACGTTTGAGCCGTAAAGGAGGATTATATAAGATTAATTACCTCGAAATTTCGAGTAGAATGTGGGAAAAGTTTAGAAAATGTATCTCAGTTACTAGTTACCGGAGATATTACATTAATTTCACACGTTATGTAGCAATATTATTTACTTGTCCATTTTCTTGACCTCACACAAATTACTATTCTTCAAAAGTGACCCGAAGGAAAATATCAGAGTATAAAATAAGACCAACATAACTGATGAATCAGTAATTAGATATACCGATTCATCCCTTCACATTTTAATTTCTTCTTATCATAGATAGGATGAAAACGAATTAAGTAGCTCAAATTCATAGATAGATAGATAGACCCTTTATAGGCGAGGTTAGGCCCATAGAGGTGAATATAAAAGTTGGTTCTCTCTACGGAAGAAAATAACCAATATGCACAAGAAAATTCAAAGTTAAACGACAGTAATATATTGACTATGGTCAGTATGTTGAAATATCGTTTATATCTCAATAGTTCAAACCCAAGTATTCAAGTCTATGCAAAGCAGTTGGATAAAATCTCGATTCTCACTTTTATCGCGAAACATCAGAAAACTATTCTTCCAGGTATGGCAACACTATTTAAGGTAAGAGGCAAGATTTGAAATTTCAGATATTAAGAAAGGAATATATATTACACCGTATCTCTAACAAAAAGGATGCCAAATTCGAACACGTGGAACTCTGGCATTAAATGTTCTCTATTTTTAATTACCAACGATATCTAAGCTGAGGATTTCAAGCTCCCATCTTCCTTCAGAGACTCACTAATAACATCGAGCTAATAGGGGAATAAACTCGTGCCATTTCTTTTTCACAACCACCTAGTGTAAATACACCTAAATTCATGTCTTCGTCATTGACTTTTTGATGTTAGTTGGGCGTAGACGGGAAATAACACTGATTGAAAGACCTGGGATGCCTCACTCGTTCCAGTCGTCCATATCACCTTTGGCCCCTCTGAACGTAAAACAGAAGGCCATAAAGTGGTGGTAGGATGAGTTTGACTAATGCAACCAGGGGAAGAAGACTATACCTTCCCCTCAATCACGGAAAGAGGATGCAGGCGCATCGTCCTTACCATTCTAAAAGGTGCATCTATGCTTGGGACTACCTCACCATTTCCGATTGCCTGTTGGCCCTATCAATCCAAGATCGAGACTAATCCTACTGGGAAAATAAACACATCTTTCTTCTGCCAATAAAGATGAACTTCATTAATTATCTTAATTCAACGCCAATCTTTCACCTTCGTCATCTCCAGAGTTACCGGTCATATTTTCAGTGCTATTTTAATACATCAAACACTCTTCTTCCAGTTGACATTCGGTAAGTAAATTCAAAATATAATTCTCTTCGAAGAGTTCACAATAAAGAATAATTGTCCACCTCAAATATCGATAAGTAATCATTTATCGGACATACTTTTAAATAAGGTAACTGAAACCCAAAGACAAAACCTAAATTCTGATAATACCTGATTCGTCCGAATTTAACTTATACTCATTTTACCTATTTTTCTCCTTAATTTTCCCATGCCGTAATATACTTGTAGGACTTGCATTTTCTACACGTGGTTAAATTTTCTCTCTTCAATGTTACCGATAACATTAGTTTCTCCATCTTGTGTCCGACTTATCATTAATTTCAGATTTTCCCACCTCTGTTGATGCTCGTAATTACCTACATACTGGATACTACATCGTAAAAGAGGTCTTATGAGCGAATTTGGTTTATTATTAATTAACTCCATAATTCAAATGAAAATTACGTAATTGAATACCCCATATTTTAGCTTGTCTAAGTACATCGAAGAAGCTAAGATATATAAACATTAATATTTATATGAAACATGGTTAAAGGCACTGTTTTGACAATCTCTGCCTAAAACAATACATATAATTTCAGATTAGAACTGAAACGTAATCTCAAGTTCTGTAATAAAGGAGACCCCGGTTTAATTTCCTGATTTATTAAACGCAATATCTCGTAACTCTTTTATTTCCCTTCCAACAATATAAAACAAAAAATACCTCGTTAAAGATGGATGAAACGAATGACGAAAGACTCGAAAGGAAGCAAGATATTTGCCAACACCGATGCAACCGGCTATTGAAATAAATAAATGTAAAGAATCACTCCGTCTGCCTTCCGTAATACGCTCAGGCGATAAAACGAAAGTGGTCTCACGTTCTTGATTTAGGGAATGTAGAAGGGGCGGCGTTAATGATTATTATCTGAAGCAAGTGGCACCAGAATCAGACACCAGACCCAGTTAAGGTTTCCCTCGAAACTGTGGCCATATTTCTCTCTATAACCCGCCTCTCAGATTGAATGGCTGCATTCGAAAGACTTAATTGAGCGGCCGACGATGTTGCATCCAATAATTAAGTTTCCCTCCTCGAGTTGTGTGATAGAGATTGGTTCAATGAGCGGAGGCGGTACAACTTCTCTTTCCACAAAAGATACAATTTGTGGTTTGTCAATCTGTACAACATTTACGTAGTTTATAAGGCATTATAAAAGTTTCATTGGTTTTCAGTTGCTCAAAAAGTAACATCTCTGCAGTAATGGTCTCTTAGAGATTGATATTGCGAGACAATATATTAATATTTTTCAGGAGTTTCATTGTAGTATTATGGTTAAAAAAGCTTCGACTGCTTAGATCATTTTGCACATAGGCCCCCAACTGGAATCGAACCCAGGACCGCTTTCACAAAAGTTAACCGCGTTGCCCACTTGGCTATCCGGTAGCACCAGGTATTTAGTTTTCTTTTGTATATAACTCATCCTGAATTTGGCGAAACCGAAAAATGTGCCTCGGTTGAAATATAAGTACGTAAGTAAGTATGGTTGTTTATCCGAAAACAACCCTAATGCATTGATTCTATCCCTCTATCGTTAACTAAGCTATTCTGATCTATCACTAAATGGAGAGAAAGAACATATTGAGTTTCATATCCGAGTCCAATTAATAATATTTTAGTGTTTTCATGTGAAGATGGCCTGTAAACTAACACGATTTAAGATAACAAATACCGTTAATCGTTATATTTTCTGATTATTTTGTTAATTTATTCATATTTCAAAGTACTATGGCATGCTCAGAGAGGATCATATAAGCGTGTATTGGAAACAAAACTTATTCCAACTTCCGGTAATTCTAATTAATGCAAGCAATGCAGCGTTTAAATAGATTGACTTCCCCAGCAATAAGCGCGGCACCTATTATGCTAAAAGTAAATGCAGCCGTTATCGCCTCTGAATTTCAATGGACGATCTCCTCGTTTCGGCTAAATGGGCAAAAGTTGTTTTTTTAATCCTTCACACAAATCTGCCGGACTCTCGTGAGAAACCGTTATTTGAGCGTGGTGACACAGGGTTAGTGAACCTGCAAAAGGGTCAAGGTGCGAAGGTAGGAGAAGAAAGAAGGCTGGGGGAGAGGGGAGGCCACAAAGACATTGTGGTCAAACTGATTGCAACACGACCACAACCCCAGTTCCCTATGAGAGCCACCATCACACGGCGGGAATGTGTCATTCCATTGATGGCAAGGGATACTTAAGATGAGAGTTGCTCATCAGTGATGAGAAAAAAGATGTCGAATGGTATTGAGAGAAGAAAATCGAGGATAGGGAAAGGATAGGGAGAGGATAGGATCCATAGATCTTGCAGAAGAACAGAGAAGGCAAAGGAAGGTTGAGGGAACAGCATAAGTTTTTAAAAATCAAATCTTTAAAGATCATATTCTTATTCTTTACTCGATTCTTTGGAAGCTGATTTTTCGCAAGTTCAAAAATTACATCCCTAAGTTTATCTAAAATACTTCCGTTTCCAAAATTTGCAAACATATAAAATTACTTTTGTAATTACAGACTACTGTATGAACGAATGTCGAAAGGTGGGAAAACAAAGACACATGTTTCATTTAAATTCAACTCTAAGAAAAAAAATTTTTAATTTTATAGAAGTCAATGGCTATGGAGAGAATTCTTAAGAATTAAAGAATACTACATGAGGAAAGAATCGTCTCATTATGTAATAAAATACCTCGTAATTTATAAGCAATGAAGCAAATCGATAATGATATATAGAATAGAAATTTGAAGAGATGAGAGTGAATGAGATGGAAAGAGAATAAATATATGTTAGATAATTCCAAAAAGAGAAGAACGTTTTCATAAAAGAAAGAGCAAGAAAAACAGTAGGTAAAAAGAAAGATGGAGAAGAGAATCAGAGAAAGAGAAGGGAAGAATATAATGATGCGAGGCGTAAAAAAGTGCTGCATCTTATTCATACAGAATTCATTAACGACTTATTTCCAACAATTCCGACAAGCATTCTTGAGAATTCTCTTCAAGTTACCGTTAAATGTTTCACTTCCATTACCCTTTAATAGATGTTTCCCAAATTGGCCAATCCCAATCAAATTATCATTACGAGTAAGTGCGGTGATAAGAAGGCCAACAACGTCGATTCGTTCTGGAAAAATTCGTCAGCAAAACGCGTTATTTCATACCTTCTGATGTGCTAAAACACACATTAACGATGACAAAAATCTTTCAACAACGATGGGAAGTATCCATTTTCTTTTGGCCATCCTCGAATAAGCTTGGCTCCAGCAGATAAGCGCGCACCCTCGAAAGTATAAAGTGAGCCTTAGTCAAATCGGTATTGGTAAGGTGAGCCCGAAAAAAGCGAAAAAGATCTTTGTAAACTAAAAAGTTTCATAGCAATGTTCTTCACTATCACTGTCCTCACATAATAATGATAATAATACGATGTGCAAACAAGGCATCATTATACATTATAATATTGATGAGAAAAATATCTAATTTTTTAGAAAAGGATTAATTATTTCTTAAA
>KZ308409.1:340922-352517 GCA_000376725.2 Ladona fulva | reverse complement strand
ATTTCATGATCACAAAATGTAACTTTTCTAATATATTAGAACAGGGTCCAAATTTTTCAATAATTTACGTAACAGGTCGCCAAAATCATTTTATCGGTTTGTTTATAATTGAGATTTTGAATCCAGTCCTTACAAAGAATATGGATGTTGTTCCCTTCAATACTGTGAATATGAATTTCATCTTTTTCTAATTGTTAACATCCCACACTATTCATCATTAGGGTTCGTCTGACCTGAAATACCCCACTAGACTCTTTCATTTCGTTTTAATTAATCTTGCCATGTACAAGTATATGATCCGACAAATTTTGTCTTCCCATAGCCCTCCTTTCTTACCCTAGTACCCTCAGATAATTCAATTAGCTCTTTCTTATCAATAACTGAGCGAGCCATTTCTTCTGATTCCAGCACAGTCTTAGTGCATCAACTTATTCCCATCTCCTGCCATTTCTAGCAGTGATATGTTTTTCGTATAATCCCTGCTTACCTTTTCTATCCTACGACACAACTTTATCTCTAAGACCTCCAATCCTTTGATTTTCTTCCTTTTCTTTTAATATCATTATTTTTTTAATACTCTCATAGGATCCAAACAGCGATACGACAGTAAACTCCATAATAATGAATTTATAACACTTATCCGGATTAATTCTAAAGGTATTTTTAACAGTTATCTTCGTGAAACCTTCTTTCCCTCTTAAACCTTCCTCCTTTTAACCTCTTTTGTGTTCCCAGCACCCTCATAATGAACACTACTCAAGTAGGCAATAGCTACTATAGCCTGATTCAGCTACTCTCATCTACCGTAACTTAGTTTGCTCGGTGAACATCATAGTTTTTGTTTAACTGATATTTATTTTCACCCCAACGCCCCTTCATTTTGAGCATGATAAAGCGGTTGCCTTCCTTGATATGTTTTTGCGTAATAAAATGATACGCATCGTAAGTTTACTCCTCCACGAAATGGACAATGGAACAGCAATGTGGACGATGGAATGCAGTCTTTTATGCCGTTGGGTGGAGATACAGATTCAACGGAAAAGAAGGCGAAACCAGCAAAGCGGAGGGCAGCGTGTTAATCAGAGCGAGAAAAGGAAACGGCAAGTAAAAGTAACAATCGGCGACGAAATTTTCTCCTTCTGCGAAGATGATAAATTTTATCAAAGAGAGTGATTTTGACAAGTATAAAAAAAAACTGATAGTAAAATAAAATTGAAATTCGCAGTGACTCCATTGCTTCACTTACGTAGATAATTTAGCTAATTTTAAAAGTACAAAATCAGTAGTTCAAGAAAAGACTAGACTGTTTAAGGTTTTCTATAAACTAATAAAATAAAAACAAGTTTTAAGTTGTTTCACTTTCACCCTCAATGCCATTTAAATGAACTTAAAGTAAAAATTACAAAAGTTTCCTCGTTTAGAATAGATTCTCTAATTAATGCATTCACTTATGTTTCTCTAAAATGCTAAACTTTGTACAATTTCTAAGAGTGTTAAGATATAAGTGTTTGTGCCTTATAGAATAAACGTATTAAAATTGTTGACAATTAATATTCAGCCATTTATGGAAACCTACGGGAACGGAAAAGCATTCTACTGTAAATACAAGAATTTATTACACAACTTCTCAGGTTATAACTTTAAAATTGTCAATATACTCACTTCCTGAATAATCCAAGGTGATAGTTTTTGCAGAATCTAAATATTTAAAATAAGCGAGCTAATTGAGAATTTTTAGAGTAACTGCCCCTCATTTAAAACGAATTTTGATAATTTAGATGTCTAAAAATATCCACAGATTTGACCGATGATTGCATAAATTTATACAAATATATTTCCAATATCTCTTCCAACCTCTTGTTTAATCTGCGACAATTATTCTTACGGGAATTCATTTCCACGATTTCGGAAATACGGATTATAGTAAAGTTTTTACGTTACTTCCACATAAATCAATTAATTTCAGCAATTTAATACTCTTTCCACTTATTATTATCACAACGCAAGTTTAGTAGAGTTAGAATTAACCGTTCAAATACTGCACCACCCTAAACGAGGAAAAATATAAATTTCAACGACACCAGAATTCCGTACATCACAAATTCTAAAGTATCAGGGTGCAACTTTCCCACACATCCCACGAGGACATTCGATTACATTTGTCCCCACCGCCTTTCCCTCGGGCTGCATAAATTAACCCCTAAAGCACCGCCTGCGAGTCCTGGCAAATGAGATAATAGATGGAACTACCTGGCCTTCGGCAATCGAAACCCGAACCACCAATGCGTCAATTGGACTCCGGAGAATATTTTGAACTGGGTGATAGAGCATGGAAATTAAAACCATTCGGATATTGTCTACGGTGATTAGCTGCTATTTATTTAGGCAAAATGAAAGAGCACGTTTAGCGAATCCACATAGGGGACTAACCACCAACATCCAAGGGTATATTTTGTCACAGTGCCATTTACATAGATTCGTAATTCACAGGTTAAGCGGGCGTCGGACTTAAACATCGCAGATCGGTAAGAGTTGTTGAATAATCCTGAGCTTAAGAGCGATACAAAGTTGAAATAAAAAATTCTCTGAGGAAGATGTTATTCTGAGAAATATGTTTGTGGAAACTTACCGGTATTGATTAAAAAATGGGGCATTTAACACTCATACGCAGGTAATAACAGCAAAAAGTACTGCTCTGTAAGAAGAACGACTGTTCTGATATTGAAAGAGGCATTCTGCAATGATATTTGTCGTTCCAACGGTCACCTAACATTTTTTACGGCATAACTATTTCATGATCAGCATTTATAACGATTAGCACCTTAGTTACGTTATGGCGTTGCATTAATTCCAAAATGTGGAAAATACAGTAATATAAAATTAGAGGTTGACTCGAGGAATATAATGAAGTTAAATGTAACCAGTTGACACATTTTATACATCACAGACTGAGCCTACTATGTGATAGCAGGATTTGGATTACAATACAATACAAACGTCTACATTGGGCGAAATTGAGACTAGAGAGTCCCATCTTCTATTTAACCCTTGATTACGGCGAATTCATTGGACAGGCAGATAGTTACATGCCTTAAAAGGATTTTATGGCAATTAATTACACGTGGAATATGGGGAAAGTCAATTTAAAAGAGTTCCGAGCCTTTAGAAGTGCATACCTTGGGATACAGAATGGTTAACAATAGAAATCCTCGCAATATACCTGGTGATATAGCTGTGAAATTCAGATGTATGCAGATTCATATTTACTCATACTAAACTTACATGAGAAATGTTCTCAAAGTTGAAGAGTAAATTTATATTAAAATCACATGAAAATGTCTTGAATATATGATTGATAAAGGTGGGTAAACGCAAAGAAATTTTCAAACATTAGAAAGCAGTGGGCTGCAATCTCTGGAGCAGATGAACAGACTCGAATGAGTGAATAGTACATGATGTTAACTAGCGAAGATAGAAACGGGAAGAAAGACAGAGAAGCACTTCGCAAGGAGTTGGAAAGAAAATAAGTGTAAGAAATAAAGGGCAGAGACGCATGTATGCATCTGAAGTGAAGTACGCTGGGATAGAAAGATACGGAGTAGTGTTTTAGATCCAGATAATTAGCTTCATTATCCCATAAGCGAGTGGTGTGATTGATGTACTTGTACGTACTTGTAGGATCGCGATTTTTCATTGCTGCTAGCGAGTATGTTGGGCTTAATTACAGATGTATAATTACCGAAACTTTGAATAATTATTCCAACGAAAATTCAGTTATGTTAAAAAGACTGTAATCTTAATCCTGTACTCAGGTTTCCTTCCTTCCGACAATGGTGATTATAAGGTAAAAATTAAAGCGAATTTGGATGTTAGTATATTCCAACAAATAAACCACAACAACCGCTTAGACCAATGTCCTTTTCAGGTATTAAGCCCAGAACAAAGGATGTGGTTAGCCTATCATCCTAGCCATCCCGCTCTAGGTCCGACGCCTTTTATGGAATACAACTGTAAACTAAGGATCACGGAGACTAAAATTAAAAAACGTGGTATGGGAGGGAAAATTGTTTGATTACTTGATAAGAAAAACTTTTGGAAATATTTCGCCAACTACAGTAATTGCTATATCTACAGTTTTTCAAGAAATAAACTTAATTTTTAGTTAAACTTAAATAGAACACTGTCATGTAAATCATCGAATTTATTTTTAATTGTGAAATATTAATACCTGGAATTATTTTCATAGAAATTTTGACGTTAAATAATTTCTTCCACAATTAATTTCAGAATGGAAATGACACCAAATTGAAAACCATCATTATCGAATGGGTATTCTTGAATAAAGGCAAAAAGACATTAATTTTCAGTTTAAATAGATTTATATACAATTATCGTTCGCCATTGTTCTCTAGAAAACTTCCGACTCCAAAATGAGGACAGAACTTAAAATTTCACAATATCAACCGTTAACATTCAGTATTGAAGACTGTTTGATTATATAACAAACATTCCATTTCCACATCACATATGCATAGTTTTGATCCAAGATAAATAGGATAACTTTAAAATTCTGCATCAGTGAATTTTTCATCCCCTATTGGACCAGAATATTTCAGTACCGTGAGGAAGAAGAATAATTCATTACGTGAAACTCCAATGTCATAAATAAAAACTATTTTTTCTTAAAAAATGCAATATTTCTTACCGCGTATAAACAAAGGCTTTACGTGAGGTCAAGCAGACTCGATGAATTCATTACTTCTGAAATGATAAGCCTAATGAAATATATCTGAACTATTCCAAGCCTCCTGAAGGTTTCTAAGTTACGTTCTGACGGTTTTTAGAATTATGAGCAAAAATAATGCGTGCAACTGCTTGGAAACTACATCAGTAATAGCATATTGAACGTTGCCGTAAATGCGTAAAATTGGGGAATGTTACTTACACTACATATTCCACTGTTTTAAAAATATTTTCACGTAATAAAATTCTGTACTAATCCGATCATAATTTTCATTTATATTAAAAACGTGCTACTCGACACTATAAAAATAAGCTTTCCTAAAAATTACAAATATTTAACGCATAAATAATTTATATAAGAGGTTACAATAGGAGGGAGAGTGTTTCAGGAATGATTAAGGAGTTAGGATGGGAAAAACTGCAAGGCAGAGGTAAAATAAATTGGCTTAGTAATTTCTATCAAATTCTTATCGGGAAACCGTCACTTAGGGAACTCAAGATCAGGCAAAGAGAACCAGATTATATTGCAAGTAGCGTACAACCATATGTACAAAATATCTTCGCTAAAACAGAGGACAGACATCTGCAAGTACTCCTTCTAAAATACCACCTTAAATTAATGAAACAATTTATTTGAGGAAGTTCTCGAACCTCTTACCCAATTCCGTAGCGTCTTAATAAAGAAAATAAGAAAAATTAACGGGCAAATAGATAGTAAAAGCAGAGTAAATAAATAACAATGTAATGTAAAAATTATGCCTTCAAAAAATATATATCTTGTGATGATCAATTTTTGTGTATACTAATGCGTGATAATATCGTTATGGTTAGAGATTTTAATTAATGCATATGTCTTTGTAATTATAATTGTGAAATTGTATAACGAACTGCTTTCAGGTGGTTTTGAAGGGGTTTCTCCCCCGATTAGGGTGAATACCAGGCAGAAAACTTCTCCCTCTCACTTCAGTTGATTCTAACTATGATTTCATAACTGTACTTGTATTGTATGTATTGTGTTATACTGGGGTTACTATTTTTCAATTATGATCGATGAATAATGATTAATTATGTATACGATTGCCACCGTGGAGTAGGTTCCATATTGCAACCTATTCAATGATAATAACATTAATAATTTTTATTCATAATAAATAATTTAATTCCGAATATTTACTTAAGAGTCGGCTGTCGTTAGATACAATAATTAAAATATGTTTACGGGTTGTACCAAAATATGCTAGGAGTCATACTGACTGCTCGTGACCAATCATGGACTTAGCAGGGCAGGGCTGACCAAGAGTTCATAATAAGAGAACTGTGCAGAGCAGATTCCACATTTCCTTCGTAGCAAAAGGAAGGAAAAGAAGAATGCCAAGCAAGAAGGAGAGTAGGCGGAGGTGGGAGGAATGGAAGAGCAGAGAGGAAGTGTAGGAGGAAAGGGGAGAGCGCGTGCGACTAAAACTTGTTTCCCAAGTGCCACGTGTTTCCTCTCCTCTGCATCCATCCCCTCCTCGCAACCAACTCCTCCACACGACTCACCAACCAATAGACCATTCCCGTCCAGCGAAACCACTTCAGCAGCTCCATCTCTTTCTCTGCCTCCCAATCACTCCTACTTGCCTTTATTTCCCTCCCTTACATTCCGTCAATCTTAGGAACGTTTTCTCTTAATCTGTTACCACTTCCCTATCACTTTTCTGAAGACTTACTTTCTTAACCGACTATTTGTGCCTCTCCTTTTCTTCAGCTTCCGCCACTCTATTTCTAAGCCTCTACATCACTTCCCTCTCAGATCTACTCACAAGTTTCTAATTCTTCATCGCTACTCCTTCACCTCTACTAACCTTTTCCTACCCTTCAAAACCTACTAATACGCCCTACTATCTTTACTCTTGTATATTCACGTCCCATTTCTATCCCGTTTACGCCTTCTTTCCTACCTCTCCAATCTTTACTCTTACATCGATTACTCCAAATCCACTCTCAATATCTACTCATCAGTCATTCCATATCTATCACTCCACCCATCTATGCTTTTCCTCTCCTATATTTAGCATCGTATTTCCAGCCTAACGCTATGCTTCAGTCCGACTTCCACCTCTCTACCTCTTCAATTTCTACCTAGAGACGTAAGAAGAGCCTTTCAACACCTTGGTCCGCCGATTTTTTTCCTCCGCCAGCTCATATTGAAGACCATCGCTTCTGCCCGTATATCCGCATTCTGTATTTAAATATTAAACTGGTTTAGTGATAATAATAAATTGACAATAAAAATTCTTTAACTGAAACATGATGACCCAAATTACATCCATTTTCCTAATTATTATTATTGGCAAATACATACAAGAATTCCCTAACCAGAAAATTCCCATTACCTCGGTCCCGGGAACTAGAGGATGAGGGCCTAGCACGATAACCCCACCGCCACCGCGGACAGTAGTAGTACTATTAAAAGTGCTTCGACATCTAAGGTCATTTCGCACGTTGGCCCTCACCGGGAGTCGAACCCGGGACCGCTTTCACCAAAGTCGATCGCGTTACCCACTTGGCTTTCATCGCATCTACCCACAATGCATATACTATGCGCGTATTTTTGCCTTGTTTGAGGCAATATTCGGTTGATTCCAGCGAAAACTGTAGCCGTTCCCCAACTGAGAGCCCACCTATAAGTGATTTTGATGAAAGTTCTACTCCTCCCTTTCCCTTCACCTATAACCGCGGTAGTCTAGTAGTACTGTTAAAAGTGCTTCCACAGCTGAGGTACTTTCGCACATGTGGAATAATTTAAATTGTTCCACCAGGAATCGAATCCAGGACCGCTATCATCGAAGGCAAGCGCGCAACGCACTTGGCTATCCGTGAGACCCGAGGTGTTTTTTTACGTAAAAATGTATGAACTTCGCCTACGTGTGGGAATTGCCCTAGCCCCCTCAATTTTCACTTGGAACACATATGAACCCTTAGAATAAGTCGTATTCTCTACTTTCCTATTACTACAACTTTGTTCTAAACTGTTTTCTCCACCACCGCCTTCCCAATTCTGCGTCTTTACGGCGTAAACTTTCATCCTTCGAATATCCGCTCCCTCCCTCTACACAGACCACATAATTTTTATAATGAAATTATTTGATTTCTCCTTTAAGTCACATTATTGCGACTTCATCTTCCTCACCTACACAACCCTAACTCGAATATCACCTCTTCATGTAATTTAAATACTTCCCAGACTGTAACATCGCTAAGATTCTTTCAGCGAAATCGTGATTAACGCATGAAGTTGTCTTTTTCCTCATTCCTCAGTGAATCAGCCTCACAATCCGAATATACTGTTGCTTAGAATTATAAATATGATTCATTTCAGGGGAACGGCTACAGTTTTCACTGGAATCAACCGAATATTGCCTCAAAAAATGCAAAAATACGCGTATGATGTATGTATTGTGGGTAAATGCGATGAAAACGTTAGAGAGTGATGTTTTTTTCACCTTAGTTAGGCTCCTGGAATATTTGACAAGTATATGGGACCCAGCGGATGAAACGAATGCTCGCAAACTCGAGAAAGTGCGACGCAAGGCAATACGATTTGTTAAAATGTGCTACGATAGAAAAGCAAGCGTTACGCAAATCCTCTCAGACGCAGGTTGCTTGCTAAATTCAGAGAAAATACATTTGCGGAAGACGTTAATGAAATTGGGCGACCCCCTTCCTACTTTGACTCATCCTAAAATAAACGTTAAATAAGATAAATAGATGCAAGGACAATTCGTTTTAGAGACTCTTTCCGTGAACGATACGCGAAAACAATAAGCTGAAGAGGTAACTCGATCGCTTGGTGTTTGCACCCCCTGCCACACGCCGAAGGGCGTCTTGCAGGGTATTTATGTATATGTAGATACGTCTCTAATCATAACATATAAATTTGCATAGAATATTCGTGCCATTGAGTCTAATTTTTTATCTTCTTCATGTAAATATTATCACGACAGCAAACAGAACAATCCTTTCTTCATCGGCAGGCCACTTGTGGAAACATCAGGCCGTTTATTTAACCATTCTACAGCGCTTTAGTTGCATGTTCCTCGCATTAGTGGGACAGAAAAATTATACATAGGAAAACACATTTATTTGGAAAGTAAGTTGAAGGAGAAAATTTTCCATTACCTGCAACTGGACGTTATGAATGAGACTGAGATAAAAATATTACAATGATATTTGTCCAAAGGAATGAAAAAAGTTATATACGCTATAAGTCAGCAGGCTACCAAACCCTGCTACACACATACATAGTCATATACCGAAATACATCATAGAACTTATCANATTATGTAATAAAATACCTCGTAATTTATAAGCAATGAAGCAAATCGATAATGATATATAGAATAGAAATTTGAAGAGATGAGAGTGAATGAGATGGAAAGAGAATAAATATATGTTAGATAATTCCAAAAAGAGAAGAACGTTTTCATAAAAGAAAGAGCAAGAAAAACAGTAGGTAAAAAGAAAGATGGAGAAGAGAATCAGAGAAAGAGAAGGGAAGAATATAATGATGCGAGGCGTAAAAAAGTGCTGCATCTTATTCATACAGAATTCATTAACGACTTATTTCCAACAATTCCGACAAGCATTCTTGAGAATTCTCTTCAAGTTACCGTTAAATGTTTCACTTCCATTACCCTTTAATAGATGTTTCCCAAATTGGCCAATCCCAATCAAATTATCATTACGAGTAAGTGCGGTGATAAGAAGGCCAACAACGTCGATTCGTTCTGGAAAAATTCGTCAGCAAAACGCGTTATTTCATACCTTCTGATGTGCTAAAACACACATTAACGATGACAAAAATCTTTCAACAACGATGGGAAGTATCCATTTTCTTTTGGCCATCCTCGAATAAGCTTGGCTCCAGCAGATAAGCGCGCACCCTCGAAAGTATAAAGTGAGCCTTAGTCAAATCGGTATTGGTAAGGTGAGCCCGAAAAAAGCGAAAAAGATCTTTGTAAACTAAAAAGTTTCATAGCAATGTTCTTCACTATCACTGTCCTCACATAATAATGATAATAATACGATGTGCAAACAAGGCATCATTATANTGTGCACAAAATGTAACTTTTCTAATATATTAGAACAGGGTCCAAATTTTTCAATAATTTACGTAACAGGTCGCCAAAATCATTTTATCGGTTTGTTTATAATTGAGATTTTGAATCCAGTCCTTACAAAGAATATGGATGTTGTTCCCTTCAATACTGTGAATATGAATTTCATCTTTTTCTAATTGTTAACATCCCACACTATTCATCATTAGGGTTCGTCTGACCTGAAATACCCCACTAGACTCTTTCATTTCGTTTTAATTAATCTTGCCATGTACAAGTATATGATCCGACAAATTTTGTCTTCCCATAGCCCTCCTTTCTTACCCTAGTACCCTCAGATAATTCAATTAGCTCTTTCTTATCAATAACTGAGCGAGCCATTTCTTCTGATTCCAGCACAGTCTTAGTGCATCAACTTATTCCCATCTCCTGCCATTTCTAGCAGTGATATGTTTTTCGTATAATCCCTGCTTACCTTTTCTATCCTACGACACAACTTTATCTCTAAGACCTCCAATCCTTTGATTTTCTTCCTTTTCTTTTAATATCATTATTTTTTTAATACTCTCATAGGATCCAAACAGCGATACGACAGTAAACTCCATAATAATGAATTTATAACACTTATCCGGATTAATTCTAAAGGTATTTTTAACAGTTATCTTCGTGAAACCTTCTTTCCCTCTTAAACCTTCCTCCTTTTAACCTCTTTTGTGTTCCCAGCACCCTCATAATGAACACTACTCAAGTAGGCAATAGCTACTATAGCCTGATTCAGCTACTCTCATCTACCGTAACTTAGTTTGCTCGGTGAACATCATAGTTTTTGTTTAACTGATATTTATTTTCACCCCAACGCCCCTTCATTTTGAGCATGATAAAGCGGTTGCCTTCCTTGATATGTTTTTGCGTAATAAAATGATACGCATCGTAAGTTTACTCCTCCACGAAATGGACAATGGAACAGCAATGTGGACGATGGAATGCAGTCTTTTATGCCGTTGGGTGGAGATACAGATTCAACGGAAAAGAAGGCGAAACCAGCAAAGCGGAGGGCAGCGTGTTAATCAGAGCGAGAAAAGGAAACGGCAAGTAAAAGTAACAATCGGCGACGAAATTTTCTCCTTCTGCGAAGATGATAAATTTTATCAAAGAGAGTGATTTTGACAAGTATAAAAAAAAACTGATAGTAAAATAAAATTGAAATTCGCAGTGACTCCATTGCTTCACTTACGTAGATAATTTAGCTAATTTTAAAAGTACAAAATCAGTAGTTCAAGAAAAGACTAGACTGTTTAAGGTTTTCTATAAACTAATAAAATAAAAACAAGTTTTAAGTTGTTTCACTTTCACCCTCAATGCCATTTAAATGAACTTAAAGTAAAAATTACAAAAGTTTCCTCGTTTAGAATAGATTCTCTAATTAATGCATTCACTTATGTTTCTCTAAAATGCTAAACTTTGTACAATTTCTAAGAGTGTTAAGATATAAGTGTTTGTGCCTTATAGAATAAACGTATTAAAATTGTTGACAATTAATATTCAGCCATTTATGGAAACCTACGGGAACGGAAAAGCATTCTACTGTAAATACAAGAATTTATTACACAACTTCTCAGGTTATAACTTTAAAATTGTCAATATACTCACTTCCTGAATAATCCAAGGTGATAGTTTTTGCAGAATCTAAATATTTAAAATAAGCGAGCTAATTGAGAATTTTTAGAGTAACTGCCCCTCATTTAAAACGAAT
>KZ308409.1:324641-339764 GCA_000376725.2 Ladona fulva | reverse complement strand
AAACGTATTTAAAACCTTAATCATAGGAACAAATCTACAAATACAGTAATTTGTAGAGTTGAGAAACCGACAGTATGGGCGATATACATAATAAAAATGGCTCTACCAAAGGAATTGATAGCTTTAGTGTATAAAATATACGTAACCGTATGACCAACGAATATTTAAGTATATGCCAAGAGATTTCTAATTGACATAGCACCTGGAATATATAACAATGATAGTAAATAAAAAATCTATTTTATAATAATTGATTCCTCCTTAATGGAAAGAAGTCTTTGATGTGAGCATCATAATAAGGAACATTTTTCTCATAATAAATCAATAAGTCTGAGGATAGTTAATTGACTAAAACATCAGAAATTTTTCCTAGGATACTATTCTGTTCAAAGAGGTCAACAAAATACGAATATTAATTTATTTTCACGAAGGATGAAATAAACTAACACTGATAGAGAAATCTCCGTAGATCTGTATCAGCCAGTACTATTTCTATTTTATCTTGAAATATAGACCAATATCCATACGTCTTTTTGTTCAATACAATGAATCCTTAGCGGATTTATCAACATCAATAATTTATAAATGATTAATATTATTCATAAGCCTAAAATTTAACTTTCAGATTTTGGCTCACTATCCAACTATTACTTAAGTGAATCAGTTTCGTATAAGATACATTTAAGTTGCTATTTTATCGCAAATTAGATTTTATCTTATGCTTTTTCCAACTGGCGATAGTCCGGCATTGTTTCAAATACGCCGAGAATTCGGTATGGAGTTTTTCTTTGCAGCATCGTGCATTGACTCAAAGAAGGAGTCATCAATTAAAGCCGCACCCTGCAAGCGATGTCAGTCGGATGTGTCAGTCAATTGCCAAGAGCCTACACTCGCACTTCCGAAGATGAGCACCTGCCAAAGGACACAAACGGTGCTGATCACGTAGTGAGATTTAATTCCTTCGAAATAACGGTTTAAGGGTAAGAACGTTCCTGGCAGACGACAGATACGAGTGCGAAAGATGCATTCCACGTCAAAGAGGATATTTTCTCGCTGATACAAAGAAATAATACGAAAGTATCTCTACAATAATAGCATGAAAACTCTAGTGCTGCCCATTTCATAAGCATGAATTACTGCAGAATCTATAAATCGGAGTGCTGCAACTTGTGTGTAGCAGGGGAGATCCTTCTTCGCAACACTATTGCTGAGTGCTCAACATGCGACTAATAAAAAAGAATTGAAGATAAATTTTACGAAATAAACTCCTCCGACTTACATTAGCAACAATCACTCTTTTACCACCCCTTACTTAAAAGTTGGAGGATGTTTCCTCGACTCGCACAAGTTATCCGATTAGAAAAAATACTACTAACAGCCCTTTCGCTTTGAATTAAGGCTAAGCGCATGGAAGTAGGGATAGTGACTTGAAGTATAGGAAGGAGTTTTAATTATTGCGTAACAACGTGCTTATGACGAAAATGCCTTTAGAGGATGACTATCTCAGAGAATAAGATGTAAGTCCGAAAGTGTTAGCGTGACTACTTCAAGAGAAAAATAGTGGTAAAGAATAAATACGGCGAATTTATTCTATCATATATAATATAGTTAAGGATTTTTGGTTGCAATCATCGCTTCTCTTATGGCAAAACCTCGACTGGGTGCTGAACAGAATTAATATTCAAATTTATTCACAAATTTTCAGAAATTGATAGTTAACACATCAGGAGAAGCTAAGGAGCTTATATCATAGCTTTACCACTAATCGCATACAACAGGAAAAGACTTTACGAATCGTTCAGGCAATCCGGAAGCATCAATGACATTAGCGAGGTTATTTCCTTCCTTTATAGAGTAAAATTATATAGCGATATCGAGAAAAAATAGCATGAGGGAATAATTTCACTAATAAAATTGATAGTTAACTAGACTTAATAGATAGTTAACTAGATAAAATTGAAGTTTAATTAGTTAAATCAACGCTGAATATGTAAATGGAATATACTAGTTTTTAAAAACCACAATCAATCAATGGTAATAATTAGTGAATTTCTTCAACTATCATACGTCATCAATCGTCGTAATCTATGCTGAAGGAAGCCCATAATTTCTCTGATTATACAGGCATTTCTAATTAATATCTCCCTAATAGAGTATCGTTTTCAATATCAATTGTGGTAGTTTTAGGAAAAGGCTAACATTTTATAATAGCAGTCAGAGGATGAATTTAATTCCAATCCAAATTCATATTTCATTTATGGTCGAACGAATTTTTCTTTAAATATAATCGATGGAATGTATTTTTATCGAGAGGAGCCACAGTAAGAACGGTTTTTAATGTAACCCGTATTCCACCTATTTTTAATATAATCTGTGCATACTTACAGTGAACAATGTAAATCACCATGCGCAACTTGGTTTAAACTGCTATTCAAAACCTAATAATAGCAATAATACGAAATACGCTCGTCGGAGGGATACCTTACAATAGAGCTGAATATTATCATGATTAATCAGGTGCCAATGCTAAATGTAGCCTTAGGCTTATTACGATGACAACGTTTGAAATATTGAAAAAAATCTTTTGAGTAAAATAGATGGGAAACGAATGCATTCGAGTGTATAAAAGTTAATGAGTTTCAGGAGGCCGTTACTGAAGCCTTGAGGAATAGAGATGAAGAATATACTATAGAAATGAAAGGGACGTAAGAAAACTTGTATCACTGAAAGCACAAAGAACGTAATTGGAAAGAGTCGAAAATAAACGAGAAAATATAGGATAGGATGGAATGAGAAATGAAACAGATGAGAGGTGAAAATGGAAAGAATTATATATTGCTAGTGGGAATGGGATATATAGAGCAGATGGAAGTAAATCACTAAAAGGATAAGGTGAGGCAAAAAAACCTTAAGAGAGAAGAGAATGACATGAAATACTACAGATAAATGGAATGGTTGATAAATGTTAAGTTAGCCCAAGCTATAACTTGCATAGGAATGAATATGACAAAAAACGATTAGGAAAATAATTTACGAGAGGTAAATAGCATTTAACGATACTTGGACAGTACGAAAAACTGTCGATTGCATTCGGAGAGGAGGTTAGAAATCGATGTGAACAATACGAACATTGAACATTCATACGCCATCGACCTAGTTGTCGGAAAGGTTAGAATGCTATCTTACCAACAGCTTACCTGGCTCAACTAACTGACCGGATTTTTCCTGGATTGGGAATGATTTTGTTCATTCCAAATTATGAAATTGTATTTTACTAGAGTTAACAATTACTGTTCAAGAGTAAAAATGGCTGGTAAGTCAGAAATAGTAAATATATACAAAAAGCGCGTAGATATTCAAACGTATTTAAAACCTTAATCATAGGAACAAATCTACAAATACAGTAATTTGTAGAGTTGAGAAACCGACAGTATGGGCGATATACATAATAAAAATGGCTCTACCAAAGGAATTGATAGCTTTAGTGTATAAAATATACGTAACCGTATGACCAACGAATATTTAAGTATATGCCAAGAGATTTCTAATTGACATAGCACCTGGAATATATAACAATGATAGTAAATAAAAAATCTATTTTATAATAATTGATTCCTCCTTAATGGAAAGAAGTCTTTGATGTGAGCATCATAATAAGGAACATTTTTCTCATAATAAATCAATAAGTCTGAGGATAGTTAAATCTACGGGTTAATCTCTAGTTTAAATTTCTTAGTAACTCCTATTTGAGAAATTCCGTCGTTTCCACTAGTAAATTATTTATTATATGTTTACTTGAAATGGGAAATGGGAGGTGATACAAGCTCTTTCATCCCAACCAAATATTCTACCGGCCAAACCGGACTAATCGTGTTGTTCTCACTGAAACTGCCTTTCACCGTCTTAATCTGATTCTCGCTCGCACAGGATTCCCTGTTTCAGTGTCAATGTGTCTTACTCCATCTTTCTCTACTTTCCCACCTTTAGCTCCTATCAAAGTTTAACTTTTCAGCTCCATTTCTTTCTGTTCTATCTTCCACAAACTCCTCCGACTTACATTAGCAACAATCACTCTTTTACCACCCCTTACTTAAAAGTTGGAGGATGTTTCCTCGACTCGCACAAGTTATCCGATTAGAAAAAATACTACTAACAGCCCTTTCGCTTTGAATTAAGGCTAAGCGCATGGAAGTAGGGATAGTGACTTGAAGTATAGGAAGGAGTTTTAATTATTGCGTAACAACGTGCTTATGACGAAAATGCCTTTAGAGGATGACTATCTCAGAGAATAAGATGTAAGTCCGAAAGTGTTAGCGTGACTACTTCAAGAGAAAAATAGTGGTAAAGAATAAATACGGCGAATTTATTCTATCATATATAATATAGTTAAGGATTTTTGGTTGCAATCATCGCTTCTCTTATGGCAAAACCTCGACTGGGTGCTGAACAGAATTAATATTCAAATTTATTCACAAATTTTCAGAAATTGATAGTTAACACATCAGGAGAAGCTAAGGAGCTTATATCATAGCTTTACCACTAATCGCATACAACAGGAAAAGACTTTACGAATCGTTCAGGCAATCCGGAAGCATCAATGACATTAGCGAGGTTATTTCCTTCCTTTATAGAGTAAAATTATATAGCGATATCGAGAAAAAATAGCATGAGGGAATAATTTCACTAATAAAATTGATAGTTAACTAGACTTAATAGATAGTTAACTAGATAAAATTGAAGNTGATTAATATTATTCATAAGCCTAAAATTTAACTTTCAGATTTTGGCTCACTATCCAACTATTACTTAAGTGAATCAGTTTCGTATAAGATACATTTAAGTTGCTATTTTATCGCAAATTAGATTTTATCTTATGCTTTTTCCAACTGGCGATAGTCCGGCATTGTTTCAAATACGCCGAGAATTCGGTATGGAGTTTTTCTTTGCAGCATCGTGCATTGACTCAAAGAAGGAGTCATCAATTAAAGCCGCACCCTGCAAGCGATGTCAGTCGGATGTGTCAGTCAATTGCCAAGAGCCTACACTCGCACTTCCGAAGATGAGCACCTGCCAAAGGACACAAACGGTGCTGATCACGTAGTGAGATTTAATTCCTTCGAAATAACGGTTTAAGGGTAAGAACGTTCCTGGCAGACGACAGATACGAGTGCGAAAGATGCATTCCACGTCAAAGAGGATATTTTCTCGCTGATACAAAGAAATAATACGAAAGTATCTCTACAATAATAGCATGAAAACTCTAGTGCTGCCCATTTCATAAGCATGAATTACTGCAGAATCTATAAATCGGAGTGCTGCAACTTGTGTGTAGCAGGGGAGATCCTTCTTCGCAACACTATTGCTGAGTGCTCAACATGCGACTAATAAAAAAGAATTGAAGATAAATTTTACGAAATACTTATTATAAACGACGGTTTAAAATGTTTCTGCAAAACTAGTTTTTCCATTTATTTTAAACTGAAACTAACAAAATAAAAGTTTACAGCGTATCAATAAATTTCATCTCATATTTATACAAAGAAAAATAGTTGAAAACTTCAGCCGTAGAAAATTTTACTTCTCATTCTAATTGTAAACTTTCCTTATCGTAGGTGACCACGGTGATAAAACATCAAACAATAAAGTATCCAATTCCCACATTCTAAAAGGCCCTTCTAGCGGAAGTTAACTACGGTTCCGAAGTCATCCAAATCAAATAAAACTTAAAAGGAATTGAGGAAAGGTAAATTCCTTTGCATGATGAAGTCATGCAACTAATCCCAGAGGAATAACAAGTGTGAAAAATAGCGACATGACTGGGGGTCTAACCCAGGTCTCCCACTTTCCATAAACAGTGTGAAAGAGAGGCGGTTCAGTGGTTAGATTACCTGCCCGGAAAGTTGGAGACCTGGGTTCGAGCCCCTATTTTTCACACTTGTTATTTCTGTAAAACTTAAAAATTGCATCAATGAACCTTATAACAAACTTACCCTAGTGACATTCCTTTATTTACACCCACAATATATCTACTTCTTTACATCAGAAAAACTCAGCATTGACAATAGAAAAATGCAAAAATGAAACCTCACAAGATAGTGATTTTTCTCTCACTTCCTAAGGTAACTTAGTTCATGTCAATTAAAAGTGTTAGGTTCACAGCTCGTAAAATAAATATCTTTAGCCTTATCTAACCAAAAAAAGGAGAAGTCCATGTTTTCAAATTTTCTGGATGCTAAAGCACAAGTAGGCTTCGAAGTCTATCGTGAATTCAAGACACTAAAAGACACCAGCACTACAAATTGCTCGACGCAACGGAAAAACAGTCGAACCGCCACAACCACCACCCATTACAGCCCATTCTCCATTTCGAGTGCATCCGTAAACATTATGAATCCCTCCATGGCGAGGAAAATAAAGCATCGCTGGTGTTTGTCCCTACTCCACCAAAATGACTCCCTCAATTAGCTCTCGTGCAGGTGACTCCCACCACATTCATCAAAGAAAACGGCACCCAACGCCTCCTGACAACGACGCAGAACACCACGCCCATGCGAAATAATACGAAACAATAGATTCGCCTCCCTTCCCGGTAAATACCCTTCCGCACTCGTATCCACGGATAAAGCGTTGTCTTAACGCACGAATGAGATGAAGAGAAAGATGAAGAAAGAGAGATCACGTGCTCTCACTCTCACATTACAAACCCTTTGACACTCGTTAGCGGTTATTGTGAGCGAAAACCTCCTCTGGCAGCGAGCGTGCCTCGTAACCCCACGCCAACCACCTGTAGTGCAATGCCAGGTATTTATGCAGATCGTCCCGAAGGCGTTGGAGACTCGGAGGGAGAGAAGGTGCGCGATTAGGCTAACACACTCCAAAGAACTATCAATGAATTCTCAAATTAGTCAAATAAAACTCAGCCGGGACTTTATCACGACGATCGAAGGCGTAGAATAGGAAAATCCGGTCGGAGAAAAGCTTTTTTTATCCATTTCAGAAAAGGGCTCCAGAGATCCTCTATCAAAGAATCGATTCAATTTCCGAAGTCTTACGATACGATTAACTTTCTCACTATCGGCAATGAGAATCGATCTCTAGTTATAGCTTTCATTTCAGAATCGTGTTTGATCAGAAAACAAGTCTTACGGAGCATCTGCACTTCCTAAATCGATGTGTAAACTAGTATATCGGACAATCCAGTGTACTACCACTTGTAATAAGACATAAATCTATCACTATTTACGAAGATAAGAAATTTTACACCAATATACAAAACTTGAATTCAATGGCCAAAAATAATTTTTCTTCCAAGAACTCTTCTACTAAAAATATTCCAAAAAATCCAAATATTCCTCTTCTATAAGAATACTCCAAAACCCCTTCTAATAAGAAGAGTTTTTGGAAGAAGGATAGAACGGATTAAAAATGATAATACGGATAAGAAGTTTAAATCGCTTTTCTTAGCTCTCATGCGGAGGAGCATGAGAGCTCCCCGATCATCATGATCGGGATGATGATTCTCAATTCTTTATAACCGGCAGTATACATTGAAAATAGCACTTCAGAGAAGCAAAGAAATTATTTGATGGCCACTTTATTCCTCACAGAAATGAGTAAAATACTTTTAGAAAATCCTATAAGCTGTTTTTTATTCTTGAAGAAAGCGAAATAAGTAGACGGAAAAGGGAATGCTTAATAACGGAACTTTATAAACCTATGAAATTATGGCAATAACATCAACAAAAATTCCGAGGTTCAACATGACATGGACTTAAAATGTTCGTTGGCTGATGCATATGAATAACAGAAACTTATTCGTAGGCTAGTCTGCGATGAAAGTAGCAACCGAGAGCAAACATTCCCTCTAATTTTGATAAAACTTGCATTTGTAGGACTGGCAGAAACTACTAGGAAAAAGGTTAAACAGAGCATAAGAATAAATCTTCCAGTGATTCTAAAAGAAGCTATAGATAATTATCCTTTGAAGAAAATATACTGCTACAGAAATAAATACAATCTATTTATTTCGGGGAAAAGATAATAACTAGTCTCAGGAGTATAACTGGACTAGAAAATTAGTTATATGCACACTTGTGATGCTTTTCTCTAAAGACTACATCCAATTCCTTATTTAGCACATGGATGAGCGTGGCCCTAGTTGTTAAATATAATTAATGAGGCGCCGAAAAAAACATTTGACGAAAATCAAAGCCGGCAGGTCTCCGAGCTCTCGCCTCAGGGCAATGAATAACCGAGAGTTTTACATGTGACATCGCTACGGTCTGCCAGAGTTGGAGCATAAGTGGAACAACAAGAAATACTTGAAGCAACACTTTTTTGTCGAAAGGATTGACAAACCTATCAAAATAAATGTAAGAGTGTTTAGTTATTTCTCGACTGTGAAGTTTGCTCCGGCATAAATGAGACCGTGAAATCTCTGTTTGGGTGATAAGATGGAAGAAGTGACTACCTGGTCTCAATCTCGCCCCATAATAAAGACGTTTTATTATTATTATTATAAGATTTTGTTCCATGAAGTGCTGTAAGGAGATTATTGAAGTTCCTTGATTGAAATGCCCTTTTTCTCCTAATGATTTAACTGAAGCCTTCTTATTCACCGTAAATAAGACAAAATATGTAATATGACAAAAAATTTTAGGCAAAGATCAACTGCTTCAGCCCTGTGGAGAGATCTGTTTCGCATTGAAGACTTTCAAATAACTTCTATGAATTGAACCTGATTCTAGTAATGTGACTGCAGACAGGAGATATAAGGACAACTCGTAGCTCCTGAAAGCTTAAAAAACCATGTTGATTTTCCGTGCCTGTTTGCCCAACACGCAGAGTCGCGAACTAAAGAAAGCGAGGGAAAATTTTTCACCCAAGAATGGATGAAAATGAATAACGCGCACAAGTTGAAAACGAATAACGCGCACTAACACAAACATTCGTGCCCTAAAGAGGGTATGAATTCAAAGAATAAGGGTGCAGATCCGTTCATCAACGACAGTTTGAATAAACAGGATCTTAAAATATATAAACCATGACAAATGTGAATTGATCTCTTTTGCTGCATCACAACAACACCATTCCTGATGAGATAAGTTATTAAACAGACAGTTTTATGTAACTTGATGAATACGTTCTAACATCAGAAGGCACATTTCCTCCAAACAGGATAGACAACCGATGAGAGAAAAAAATGAACAAGAAATTCCTAATGCGTTAGATCAATGGGCGAGATACGGTAAATCTTCCCATTTTGGAGAAAGTGCGCTGTTTTCTTGCCTTTAGTACGAAGGCTCCATGGAAAGCGCATAAATTCTTTTGGTGAGATTCCAAAGGAACACTCGGCCAAGAATCAGATTACGAATCAGCGCAAGTTCAAATCTTGCGAATCGTCCACCTTATCCTATTTGGGAGTGCTCCTCCAGAGAACCAATTACGCCGCTTTCAGAGATCAACAAGTTGAGTTTAGAGCACGTCTTAAAAATGTGATCTTTATGAAGGAGATGAATTAGATTTGGATGCTCTGGATCGGTGTTTCCAAAACGTTTTCATGCCATCCCCCCCTTCGCTTTATATTTGGCAACTCCAGCCTCTACATACGAAATTTCTTATTGGAGGATGGTATGCAGATAAAAATTGAAACGATAAAATCCTCCACTTAGTCCCTTAAAATGTATGCTAATATGTTCCACTGTCTGGAGTCCCGGATTATTTAATTTAAAAGAGCAAAGACCGGCAACGAAACAACATATTCCTGTACTAGAAAGGGATGTGATGGTGGAAATGTTAAGGCGTACGCCTGGAAAACTCAAGCTTTCTCAAATTCGCTTATCCTTGATTTGGCCCTTCTTGGGAATCAGTCTAAATAGAAGAGGATACAAATATGACCGATCGTTCAAAAAAAGAAACTACCTCTCTCTAGTTTTCTTCTCGTTGCAAATTTCGGTAATGTTCCCATTTTATCGGACTTGGCTGTCAAATTTTCCCTAATTGGTTAGATACATCAATTAACAGTGGAATATATTCCAGGATTACATACTTTGCCGGATTAATATGCGACTAAATAGTATGTAATCTGGGTTTCCAGGTTATAGTTTATCGCCACCGTTCCTTGAAAATTTCAAACTAATGTCTTACCACAGCCGTGTTCCTATTCCTTATAGATTAAATATGGAAGCTTGATGATTTAAATAAAGAGATGGTACCTATTTCTGTTTGAACATTTTTACTAGTTCTAAAATAAAAATGAAATCCTGCTCTATTTTATAAGGCTTATATATCAACTATTTAAACTAAATATTTTATTGGTAAATATACTTTGTTCAGTAAGTATTTGTTTCCCATTACAGCAGTAACGAAAAATACTGAGTTTTACTGATTTCTAGAATGGGAATCGGGAATCGTACTGAATTGGAAGTTTAGAGAAGTATCAAATCGGTAAAAATGTTGGAATCGTCCCATCACTAATGACAATGATTCATACAACAATCATAAGCCAAAACGATACTTATTATATGAAACAGTAAATCTCTTTCACCCTTTGGGCAACAGATACCCTATATTCATGATTCCTTGATCCAAATGCACACATTTTCCGGAAACTAAAACGCCGATGTGTGCCTTCCTTTGAATCCTTCTATAGGAATGCACCCTTCCAACGCTTCCTCACTGAGCGACATTACAGTTTACCAACAATTTCTTGTACACCTTTTACCAATGACTAAGTACGAAAAAGAAATAAATGTATCACTCCATGAATTCTCGAAAATATCCAAGAATCTACTTCTTAATTTCTATTACAGAGTTAAAGGGTCAAGATCATTTATGATGTATGGAACATTCATTACATGAAAGAATGTTCAGTATAACATACATTATCTTTCTTTCATTGTGCGTTCCGCAGCAGTTTTGAATACCTTATAAACACCTATTTTAGAAACACGTAGCACATATTGCGATCCCGGTGATAAAAATAAGAGAGACTTAATTGTCTCTCACAAGCTTTCTCAGAATGTATTTTTATTGCGATGATGAGGAAAATAACACTATCTGCCATTGTTTTATTAGTCAAAGTGCACACGGGTGGAGTTCGCGATGGAAAATTCGATTCTAATATGATAATTATTTTAATTACGATTCAATATGTTCTAAAGGGTTGTTAGGGTTCCGGGTCATTTTGCGTACACGGGTACACTTACATGCAGCTTCATAGAGCTCTAACGTGCCCAGAGCGAAAGGAATCCTCAAATACACTTTGGTCTATTAAATTTGTCTTCCTAGCCGAGGAAAAGAAGCAAGAAAAATTACGTATTTTAGAGTGCGGGGAGGGGGACCAATCAAATATGAGTAGATTAGAGGGACTTAGGTTCATTACCTCCCTAGAGCTCCATGAATGTAGCAGTAAATATGCATTTATATTCTTCCATCGATCTCTAATCAACTTCCAAATTCGAATCGGCGCCTAATAATATTATTTAGACCTTTGGCGGACGATATAGTTTAAAAGCAGTGTCTCACATGTGGCAACACGGAGTTGAGAGAGACTCAATTCTCACAGAACTATAGGGAGATAATGAGCGTCTGAATTTTCTGATAGATTTAAAAAGATTGCACCTTAAAATACATAATTTTTCTTGCACCTCCACCACCGTGAGGGAACATTTAATAGGTTCAAGCTCCGCTTCAAACCTGGAAAGTTACATTTAAGACTTAAGATCACTTTAATATCATTAAATAGAAATGCTGGAATACAGATTATGCACCAAATTTTCTAATAAAGTTAGAAAAGCCAAAGGTGTATACCATTCGCTAATTTCATATCACCATGTGCCATCAATCATCTACTTCCCATAGATTTGACCATAACCCATCAAGTTCAAAAAATTCTTTGAAGAGATTATAGACATTATTACATGAATATCCTTTTCCTGGCAAAAAATGAAGTAGCTAAATACAGCTGGTAAAACCTATAACGCAGCAAAATTATTACCTTAACTCATTTTTTGGTAAGAGTTATGCTTAACTTTGGAAATAGATGGCATAAATATTCTGAATTGAAATTTCAGCGCGCCTGACTGAGCTTCCTTTAAATATGAAAATATACAAGAATATTATTTCCGTAGTGACATAGGATCATTTGCAGTTTTTAGGATTATGAAGCCAGTTTAGTGAGATTTAATGCACATATAAGACGTTAGCACTAAACTGTAAACTAATCCAAAAACTACTACCAAAAACTACTCTACCAAATGTTTTTCACAGAAATACATTTTCGTCACGTTTATTAATTCTATGAATGACGAGAATGACACGGAAGAAATACTAAAAGATACATCCCATTTGTTTTGACCAACCTCATCCAAAGAAGTAGACCTGTAAATAGGACCTAATTAATCGCGCTTAAAATATAGTAGCCTTTACCTTAAATTCCCACTACATATCTTCATATTGTAACCATTCCAGCTCATATGATTCAATCTAGCTGAATAGCAAGATCAGATTAATGAAGAAATCCAACGGAAATGATCCTCAAAATGCCTCTGAGCTACTTATAAGCCGACGGGAGACGATGGAAGTCATTTACTTCGAGCAGCAATGACGCGTCGCAAATAGGAAGTAAAAAAATCGCCCGCCAAAAATTTCCGAGAAACTTTCGAGGGATATATTTAGCACTACGGAATAATTTTATAAATGAAAACACTCTTGCCTCAAGGGCTCAGCGGGAGTTCATCACCATGTCGGCCCGAGTTTCCCCGGATCCTTGAAGTTCATGCGTGTGACGGCAGCCGCGGAGGTGGACATATAGTTTGGGAAGAAAAGCATAAAGCGACGCGGAGAAGAAAAATAGAGGAGAGGTTAGGAGAGAAAGAGAGCAGTCCCGGCCAAGAAGAGAAGCGCGCGTTTCGGGCAAGTTGCCGAGTAAAAGCGCGGTAGCTGGGCCCAAAAATACCTCACTGGGAAAGAAGTAGGATGTGGAGGGGTGAGAAAAAAAGGCTAAGAGTATCCCATTGCAGGGAGGAGAGATCCTTCAATAGTAAACACGGCTAAACTCAAATCTGCTCTTTCCACGTATCGACCATCGATAGATAACCTTCCTTCAAATTCCTTCGACATTTCTATATCTCCCTCCCACTTACAAACCAGCCTCCCACTTCCCCAAGGTGCATTGCTCTTTCCTTCTTATATCCATTTCATCTTTAGAGAGATCTTTATATTCCAGCAATATTTGCCCATATAATTTTCCTCAGTGATCAGTTTTTGATTTTTGCCATTATTCTTTCATTTGTATTTTAAGCAGCTCCATATGCATTCTCCCATCTATTTATTTCACTTTAATAATTTAAATCTCCTCTAATTTCATAAATTTCTTCAAAATTCCACTGTCATCCTGTATTTTTTCCTCTTTTAACATTTCGCGCAGTTCTTCTGTTTCATTCTAATTCTTCCTCTTATACGAACTTTCTCCCTTCCATTTCTTCTCCCAAGGCGCCCCAAGTCTTTATTCTTTAGTCTTATCTTCGCGTAATACCGACACTCATTCTCATCTCAACCTTTAAAAACCTATTTCTGCCTCAAATTCTTGCTACCAGTTAATGCCTCCGATTTCTATCTCTAATACTTAACTTTAATCTATCTCAACTCCGTCAACCTTCGGCTTTCATTTCTTACTTTCAATTTTAAAATTATACATTATTTTTGGCGTATCACAAACTAATATTACCATTTGCATTCAAATTTTATAAAATATAATCAACCATAAATTTTACAACATAGAAATNACAATAGAGAAGTATCATATAAATAAATGAAATGATAAGAACAGTATCCAAAATAATAAATAGAATATAAACGAATAAAATAAAACAGAAAACAAAAATCTAACCGAATTTATATAATTCTCTTCAATTCATGTTTACCAAAAAAAGGAAAATTATTAAATTGACCTCACCTTTCGAAGTACTTTCAACAATACTACTACCAATAAAATTAAAATAATGAAAAACTTTAAGAAAAGGATGACTTTTTACTTTCGATCCCGACCTCCAATATCTTCAATTTTCCCTCCAATTTCTCCGCATTCTCCCTCAGATTTCCCTCGCAATACAGCCACATTCCGCTCATACTTGCCACCACCTTTCAGTCCCCCCTCCGCTTCTTTCCATCTCTACCTCCATTATCCCTGTTTCCCTATCCTCCGCACACGAGAAGCAATGCCAAACATATGTTTTGTTTTCTCCACTGGGCAGAAGTGACCTGACGCAAAAGAGAAGAGAACGGCCTGTAGTAAACCGCCTGGGAACTGCTTGACTATTTGCTCGGCAGACTTCCTCCGCGTGGAATCACGGATAGAGAGGGATCGATGATAAGAAACAGGCGATCATGAAGTGTAAAAGAAGAAAAGGTGCTGGAAGAAAGAGAGAGAGAGAGAGAGAGAGAGAGAGAGAGAGCATGGGAAGCGTGTCGTAGGGGGAAGAGAGGCAGCGTGAGCTAATTTCCAACATGATTTACAACGGCGTCGAGAAATGAGAAAAGAACCGTGAATTTGCCTTCCTCGTGTTAGTTCCGACACCCTTAGAAAGAAATAAAGAGTTTTGTTTTTACAACTCAACATATTGCGGCCGAGAGAATTATGGAAACCGTTAGGGGGAGGGAAAAAGATGGGAAGAAACAAAGGGGAGAGAAAAAAGAAATATAAGGGTAAAATAAGACAAAAATTTAGTGGGGTAAGCAGAAAGTGTGAAGGAGTAAAAATTAAAGGTAAAAATTAATTAAAGTATCAGAAATACAGAGATTAAAGATATTTATTTCAATAAAATGCCTATCATCAAGACTCGACTTATAGTTAATTCATTTTTACTTCATGTGCATGTTTGAGCAACTTTATCAAAATATAATGGAAGCAGCTGAAGGACTTTTACGATAATGTAAATAATAATGATGAATAAATGAGGTCCTGAATAATGCCACAGATATTGAATTATTATTGATTTATTTTGCGATTCACTCTCTTCTTTAAAGCGAAAAATTTATTCAAGCCTAGGTAATATATATTTTTCTTTCCCCCTTCAATTTTATTTCTTTCTATTTTTATTGTAAATTATTTACAATAAAAAT
>KZ308409.1:233007-324542 GCA_000376725.2 Ladona fulva | reverse complement strand
TAAATTATTATTATTATTTACGTAAAAATTACATTCTTCTTTGAGGAAAGAAGATCGCTGACATTTTCCTTTTATTACAGACGTGTAAATAACAGAACAAATGGAAGAGGTTGACTATTAAAAGTCATGAAATTCAATTAAACCTGCTTGCATTGTAAGAGCCCTTATTTAACCCCATTTCTTTTTCTTTCTTGTTTGACCTTAACATGATTCTAAGATCAAATTCATTACTTGATTGAGTTTCGGTATCGTCAAATAGCAAAAAATTATTACAGATAAGTAGTAATCAGTACATTCAGTACATCAGTACATAATTCAGTACAAAGTGAATACAGATAACGATTAATTTTATCTAGAGATAACTGAATGCGAGAAACAAGATTACGTCATATAATACTTAGGGGGGTTAGTAAGAAACGGGGAACGCCGTCGTAAAGGGTCTAAAGTAAAAAAATAGCCAGAGAGACAGCAAAAAAGAAATAAAAATGAAAGTGCAAGAGACGGGAAGAAGAGATCATAAAAATATGAGAAGAATAAGCTTTGGTTTATCCTCGAAGGAAAACAAGCGTGGAACGTAGGTTTTGCGTGGCAATTTTAATTTCCCTCTTTTTTCCAGTCGTCCGTTTGCCTTCCACCTGCCTCTAACTGCAGCTGCGATGTGAGAAGCTGAGCACGAAAGAGCCGTAAAAGAACACTCAAACCCCGCGAGAAACGAAGAAAAAATTTGCTAAGAGTTTTTAGGGTGTCTTAGCAGCCTTTTGTCATAGTCGGAAGTTATAATGGAAACCGTTCACTTTAGAAAGCGATATTACTGCGGTTTTTACCTTTAAACTGATGAAAGGGTCCGCATATTCCCATTTATAACGAAAGTCAGAGAGAAACGTCGCTTGATATTGGAATGGGATGTTTATTGTTCCTCTGATCCTGGGCGGAAGAAACTCGACTACAGCGGAGAAATTGCCTCGTGAAAGTAAGAGAACCGTGTTATTGAAAGACAAAAGGCAAACATACGGCTAGGAAAAGACAAAAAACTTGGGTGAAAGAAACGCGTGAGAAAGTCGATCTATGGAAACATGGTCCGGTAGGTGCCAGAAATATCGCCACTTCCAGTTCTCAAGCATTTGCGTGGGCGTACCGTAAATTTTCGCGGTGGCCGGCAGATAATTGCCGCATTTACTCCACCACCGCACCTGCCAACAATAGGTAAATGACTTATTCTTAGGCTTAGAGCGTTTTTAGCTGGAGTTGAGAAATGTCTCCATCCAAGACGAAAGGAGATTAATTATAAAAACAACTCTTCCAGAAATAAGACGACCGTAAAACCGTTCAATGGACAGAAAGGAAACATTCACTACATCCTGTAGGGTTAGAAGCGTAGGAGAGGCGTAGAAAATGGAAGAAAAATCTGAAAAAAAATAAAGAACGTGCTGGCACGTCTCAACTAGCAGAGGATTTAATCATCGACGTGTCTCTAGCGTGATGTTTGTATTGATAGTCCCGCAAAGACAAAAATTTCATAAATCTGGTACTACTAGTTCAATGAGAATGACCTTTTTCTATAATACGCAGCAGTCTTTTAAACAATAGAGAAGTATCATATAAATAAATGAAATGATAAGAACAGTATCCAAAATAATAAATAGAATATAAACGAATAAAATAAAACAGAAAACAAAAATCTAACCGAATTTATATAATTCTCTTCAATTCATGTTTACCAAAAAAAGGAAAATTATTAAATTGACCTCACCTTTCGAAGTACTTTCAACAATACTACTACCAATAAAATTAAAATAATGAAAAACTTTAAGAAAAGGATGACTTTTTACTTTCGATCCCGACCTCCAATATCTTCAATTTTCCCTCCAATTTCTCCGCATTCTCCCTCAGATTTCCCTCGCAATACAGCCACATTCCGCTCATACTTGCCACCACCTTTCAGTCCCCCCTCCGCTTCTTTCCATCTCTACCTCCATTATCCCTGTTTCCCTATCCTCCGCACACGAGAAGCAATGCCAAACATATGTTTTGTTTTCTCCACTGGGCAGAAGTGACCTGACNATTTATTAAATTTTCATGAGTGGCAGTGTGATGCCGTATTAATTAAAATAGATTCTGACGTTATATGAGTATAATTTTCAAATATTTACGCAATATGTTTCGTTAATTTGAGGAAAAATATTTTTAATTTTATGGGTGTTGATATGCAACGTACCCTTTCCGATATCTTCACGAATGGAATATTTTTACGTTTTTGGTACAGGATATAGAAAAATGTACTTTTTTTAATTTTTGTCTCACTCTTGTTTGTGGCTGTGATGATATGAAAGTTACTGAGATATGAGATGTGGAGTGCTATGAAAGATTTTACTTGCATTCTTTGTGCTTCACTTATGTGGATATGTTTCGCTTGTAGCATTCTGACTCTGGGAGAAAAGCTGGGGAAAACTAATTCATCACCTTGACTAGCAAACCTCATTCCCCTATTATGGCAACTGCTGGTAGCTAAACGTAGAGGGGAAGAGGTTTCAATTGGCCTTCCGGATGAATACTTTACAGATAGATAGACGATAGAAAATTCAGAAAAGGTTATAAGTACAAAATAGTTAGGAGGACTCTGTCTTCGTAAATGACAACTGCTATTTGAGAATTTCTCCACCGAGCATATCACACTGAGAATACAAATGGGAGATTTTTGCAAATTATCTTCCCTTCCGTTATTATTTTAAGCCATTTGGAAAGAATGGGTTTCAAAATTTGAAATGAATGAACTCGACACATTATAATTTTAAGTAGACAGTGCAATTTGGAGAAGTTCTTTTCCAATATGTTTGGCAGCCAATAATAGAGTGATGCTACCAATAGAAAGTCACTTAAGAGCAAAAATTGATTCTTGAATTTAATATTTGCTCTACTCTCTACCTGAATGCTACTGCTAATTGTTAATTATTCGTAGGAAGTTAGTAATTTTATCGTTTTTTCGCTACTTATAAGGCTGCAGATTCTAGTTTTCATACAAGACATAATTATTGAAACTAAGAGTAAAGAGTTACTTGAGATTCATGATTCAAGGCGGTCATTTATAAAAACCTCCACCTCGAGAATAAGAAAGAAAAATTTTGGTTAAAAATATTTACAAATACATTCTCCTTGTTTGGTACGGAGTTATCTACGAAGTGATCTGGCGCGAAGCACGAGCAACAAATTTGTTGGACAGAATTCCGCGTGAAACCGGTTCTGCGATATAGTAGATTGAACCAATGAGATGCTTACAGAAAGGGACGAATTTCTCTTCATAAAGTAGAAACGCGAGATAGGTAAACACAGATGAAGGATGATAAAGGTCAACAAAACAGCAGTATGGCCTTTGTTTGCCATAACAGTACTACTCTATTTCTGGCATATGTCTTTATTAATGTTCCCTTCACCAAAAATACGCAGTTTTCTGCTCTTGCAGAAATCAACAGCCCTAGGCATATTAACGGGTTGCATTGTAACATTCAACTTTGATATATGGTATAATTGGTAATCATTTCCTATTTAATTTTGAACATTTTTTCCTATGAGCATGGAAGCACAGGAAAGTACAGCTGATTAAATATCGGTGTGACTGCGCTCCAATATTGAATTTAAGTAAGGAAGTATAATCTAAATTCCTTTAATTTTTATTATAATATTGAACTTGAAAAACACTCCATATTAAGCCATCAGTCATAAACCTCAAGGATGTAATGCTTTTTAAGATAGATAAAGATACCGCAGGATTCCCATCAATCGAACAATTGACTTGATATTGGTTACTAGGATAAAGGTACTTTGTATAAGTATTTTATTCTCGATTAATGTATCTTGCATATCAAATAATTATTTGCATAATTAAATGATTAGGTACTAAGTATATTCCAAAGTTCCTACAGGCTAAGGGTCGATTGTAATTTTCTGCAGGTCGAAAGAGATACAAAATCAGTAAAAAAATAATGGGAACAATTGTTATTATTTCACTGCAGAAGATTTTTTTATATTCTGGACCATTATCGAGAGATCTGCCTACGGATGAAACTCAAACAAGACTGCCCTAATGAATACAAATCATAATGTATTTGTAGATTACGAATAACTTTATGGAGGTTAATGACAGATATATATATATATATATATNTACCCTGTTTTAGAGTAGGATTCCTTAAAAGGGGCTATATGGACCGCCTTGGGTCTATCGAAATTTATAAACTGTCGGTTACGACTTGGAAGTCGACAGAGAAGGTTAAACGTTCCTTTTTTTAAATTATTTTATCAGTTTAAAATGGCAAAGTTAAAATTACTTTGTTAATTATACTTTACACTTAAAATATTTTTTTTTATTATTATAAAGTAGTATAAATCGCTGAAAAACTTCATTGGGCACCTATGACTAGAACGGAAATTTGGATTAGACTGGTTCTGAAGTTTTTGGAACCACAGTAAAGGAAAATAGATGCATCGTAGCTAAAACTGCATAACGACTTCTAAGTAGGTTCAATCTGAAAGCATACACAACAGAATATTGTCGGAGAGAACGAAGGATTAATTCCAGAGAGAGGGAGGGGCTTCGTCCGTTTTCCTCAGTTAAAAAGGATATACATCAATCGTATGCGATTATTCTTCTCCGCTAATCCATTACTTTCAAAAATTGTATCTACTCTAAATATATAAGTTAGCACTTCTTTATCATAAATAACAAGAAAATTTACTTTCATTCATATCTTATACGATTGTGTGAAATAACGTACAAGACAGTAATATGCTATGAGTTGTCCAAAAAAAAGATACATCAAAAAACTCATCCAATCATTTTTCTCCGTTCATCTCCCAATTTAAAAAATCTATGCACAGTAAACATAGCAGATAACCCTTCTTTGGGAAATATATATGAAAAAAGATAAGTCAGAAATCTTACTTTTATCACAATTTTACTCTACTGTATAAATTAAAGTATAAGTTCTAACATACTAAGAGCCTCTTCCTCAACTTTACACCAGGCATACATAAATGGATAGCTAATAGTAAGAGAATGATCTTAAGGAATGATAGCTCTTATAGCTGTATAATACTGATATAACAACTATACCTTAGGAAAGGGATAAGGAAGATATTTCACGAAAAGTCTCGGGGCTAGGAATATTTCTCGAGGAGAAACGGACATTAAAAAAGTCAGACTGGGACTCGAACCCGGTTTTCCGTTTGTCCGTTTCTCCTTAAGCTTTATCATAGATAATAGGCCTTTCATTAGTGGTGCAGTATAAGGGTAACTTTCATTTTAATGTCATGAATTTCGACAATATCACGGCCACCTCCGTTTTTTTATATCATTTTTTACTTTGGAGCTCACCTCGCTACCGAGAATAACGTTGTCGACTATATTTTGTGATAGTAAATGATTTAGCCGATCTCCCGTTATCTCTTGGCTTAAGTAAGTCAAAAAAATTAAGTGAACATCACATAACTTCTTTAGATTTACATAAAGAAAACAAAAATAAATGAATAGAGAAAGACTGATTAAGAGTTTGAATACTGGCGGAGCAAAGTTGGGAGCATAGAGATCCGAGCAATAGGTCCACATAAGCCAAGAACTCGGACGATGATGCTCGATCCACCCACTTAAGGTGCACCGAGAGAGATAACCTCATTTCATTCCAACCCAATCCCCTTTAAATCAACGTACCCGTGACATCGGGAATTGAGAATCGGCCGCCTTTCTCGCGTAAGCTATATCGACATGGAAGCGGGAGAAAGGAATTCCTAGAAATAAGGAGAGAGTGAAAGAGGCGGGGAAAGGTGACTTACGGAAGTGATGGGTGGCAATTGAAAGGATTGAAGGAGAGAGAGTGGATTAGGAAAATGGTCTTGCAACGATTGGATGATGAGAAAAACACAGAGAACAATGGAGAAAATTAATGACGGAAACGGGGAAACGAATTCCTTACTGGAAACGAATCCAACAAAGGAGATCATCTATGAATTTGATGAGTTTATTTTACGAAAAATGTAGAATGTAGGAAAATTAAACGCCTGTGGAAAGTTAAGACTAAGGCCAATATGAGAATGGAATTGAAATCTATAGTTAATAGTAGAAATGAGCCAGAAGTGTAAGAGAAAAACGAGGTAATTTGTTGACTATGTTATCATTACTACCATAAAATATAAGAGAGATATTTATCAAATGGTAAAAAGAGAAAATTTTAAGTGAATCAAATGAAATTATAGCATTAAATATAAAAGAGGATTCAAAACTGTAGCGAAAGGTGGGTGGAACGATAAGGGATGAAGTAAATTGTTGATGTTTTCCTAAGCCGCATGGAACAGATCATCATCAGTTACGGTTTAACTTGAGCAGGAAGACGAATAAGAACCAAGTCAAACTAAATAGGATGGTGGGAATTAATTTATTCCTCGGACGACAAGAAGACAAAATAATATTATTAACGAGAATTAACTCAATACTTGATTTATCAATTACAACGAGAAGAAAAGAAGCCCACCTGCCACCCGCCGAAAGACGGCTTGCAAGGTACATATATATGTATATGCAGATCTAGAAAAAGGAAATGGCATGGCTGTCATGAGAGACCGAAATAAACTGATAACTCTCCCAACTGTAGACAATAATGATGGGGATTTAAAACATTGATTAGTACAGAAAACATATTGATTGTACACTCCATAATAGCATTCGATCCTTTTATGAATAGTGTCATTAAAATTCGTTTCTCCTTTCACTTAACTTCTTCGTCGACATGCTCGAGAAGAAGAATTGTGTCATGAATCCGATTTTATATTAAACCTCCAATTCCAGATACCCTTATGTAATTAGTTTACACGCCAATACTAATTTTCACGAGAAACCTACAAATATTGAATACATTTTACAACAAACCTGAGACTGATCCCGTTTATGCATCACTTAATTCTAAATAATGTAGAAGTGATAAAGAAGAGTTTTCATTTAAATTCCGTAAACTCGTCGACCTCAATTAAGGAAACTCGAATATACTTTCGGATTGGTCTATAAGTGCAATGAGAAAGGGTTAAAGACTCTGTTAAGTGCAGAAAACCGCTGATGCATTACTGAAACATCCCATTATAGAAACGCCGTCTCTCCGACTCTTTGACAAATACCGCAGGAATCCGACAAGGTCTCCAACGTTAAAAAATAAACTCGGTGGACGGGAATAGCGGATAAAACGATTAATAAATCTTCGCCTTTCATCCTCTTCCTTCTCGCCCCTTCTTCCCTGATTCTAAAAAGATTCAAAGAACTTTATTGCCTTAAGGAGATGAATAAAGGCACTAGATGACCACTTACGGAACCTGAAGGCCCATCTCTGAGGGAATCCGGTTCGATTCTTACCTGAACTGCGGGCTATCTCTTCCCATCGCCAATAATATCGCATGATCCGCGAATGCTTAAGCGGAGATAAGATAGGAGAAACCCGAGGGACGGTTTAGAATGGAAAATAAAACGTATAAGAAACTGGGTAGGTGAAAGGTATCTTGACACTATTAATTAGTTAATCACCATGGAGGTGACAATAAATTTCTGGTTAATTTAACTATCTTTCAATATCTATCTTATCCACAATAAAATATTTTCACCGATGATGCTTTTAAGAACATTTGCCATCTTTAAAAATAAATTTTCAATTCTCTTTTAATATTTGTAAATAACAAATACTTTCCATAAAAAAATTAAAATATGAAAACTAAAAGCTTTTAACTAAGAAAAATAACCTTATGACTAGTCAGCCAGAGAACTATAACAATAATTTTGGAATAAATCTATTAGAAGCAAGATTGGGAGATATCTAAGTTTTTCTTACGAGTTCGGTAGTCAGGTGTTAAGAACTTACGTTACCTCTTTAGAAAAGAGATGGAGAACGAATTTTACTAGTCCTTCATCGTACCAATAAAAGTAGATTATATTGTTAGTTTCAGTTTAGAATAATCTCAAACGTTACGTAGGCGACCAAAATACAGGCATAAAAGTAAACGCGAATTATATATAGTAAACTTTATTTGAATATAAAGAGATCGAAACTTGAAATAATCCTTGTTATCGATAAACTAATCTGGTTTTCATTTAACTTGAGAACCACACTCTTGATAAATTCAATAAACTCATAAAAAGTTGCGAACTGTTACGAGAAGAGGAAATAAATCAACAGGAGTTCGTAAAGGAATTAGACTACCACGCTTTTAAACTATTAGCGCGTTATTTCGTATCTCGTCTCTAAGAATAGTTGTAACTCTAAAGCTGTAATCCTTCATTATAGAACACCAAAATAATATGATGAGGCATTGTTTCCCGGAGAAAGACGCGAAATCTTCCAAGTGGGACGCATCCCATGCTGCCTTGGGCGGTCGTCTAGGCAATTATGAGAGCATCCAAGTGTGGTACACTCGGCCGTCTTAGGCGCCTGCAGCAGCGATAGCCTCCCTCTTGACCCCCTCTTTCTCCCCTAGGCCTCCTACCTTCCTCCGGCTCCCTCTCAGCGGGGGTGAATATTAATGCAACGTGATAAAGTCCCGGCAGAGAGCGAACGAGAATAACACGTCCGCCTAACAACCGGGCAATTTGTCTTACGGGGCTCCCATGGCCGGATACGGGCCGAAGGGCCACGGGGAGGGGTTGGGAAGGTCGGCGGCAGGCATGCGTCTCTGTCACGGCCGAGACACACCCTGGAGCCGGGGACCCTGGCTCAGGGGGCGGGGGAGGGAGGGGCCTCCTCACTAGGAGGCTGTGAAGAGGGGGAATGAGGTAATGAGGTGCGGAGAGAAGCGTGCAAAGCTCGAAGCGCAGGTGGTAATGAAGAGAAAAGGCGGGGAATAAATTCAACCAGTTCTCCCACATACGTCGCTCCAGAGTTCCATGAATTTCTATTACAATATCGGCACCCGAATGAAAAATATTCTCTTCCGCGATGAACTATTTAAAGTAAAAGCGCCACTGACGCGAAATCTGAAGAAATTTCGAATCAAGTCTACAATGGTAGACGATAATATCCTTCATTAATATATCTGGTTGATTTATCGAATATTTTAAACGAACTTTGAAAAAAAGGTGCCCAATGGTTGTTGTTCACGCAAAGATTTCTAAAGAAACTCGTTGCTGAAGTTTCATTTTATTTTTTTAACTTACTATCATAAATCATCGATTCAAATCCTAAAAATATTATCAAAATACATAGGCATCAACGATTATAGACCATAAAGTAGAATCATTGGAAATTAAGGCTATTATGTTACTCCATAATGACTTTAATGAAAAATGTCATCAATTTATACACATATCCGACTTTCCTCCTAAGTCCATTTATCCGCCTTTCTCACAACCGAGTACTCGGGATGGTTATGTTCAGTATAAACATTTACAATCGTCTCAATAAAACGTAAAGATTTTCTTTTTGATAAGAAGTATCACGATACATCTACCGGATCATTTCACAATTCATTGAAAGCATTAACAAAATCTGACCCACTCATAAATCTCCCAAAAGTTTTCGATCAAGGAACTGCTAAATTGTATCCAATCATTCTCTAGTTGGTGGATTTCCACCGTGTTTAGTATTCGCATCCAACTTTCGCATCTCATTTCCATCTTTCAACATCGTGTTTAGTATTTACATGATTCCTGAAAGAAATGCGTTCAACAATTCGTGAAACGCTCGAGGGACAAGCTAGCGTACCCCTTAATTAATACACTCCACTCGAATTAAATACAATTATCACTGAAGACCTGAAGCCTATATTATCAACTCTCCAGAGGAGCTATAAATACGCATAAATCTTCAAAATGGGTGCGTAAACGGAAAAATTCCCTGCGTCCTTATCTCTAGAGAGAAGATTACGGCAAATCAATCGGCATAGTGGCGTCTTAATCGGATGAACTCTTTTTCCGTGCCATTACCATTTGATAATTCGAAAACTGTCCTCCTTCATCCACGTTTCCTACCTCCCTTTTGGGGATAGGTGCACTGCAAAGGGATGGTAGGGCAACTAACCCTGAGATCTAGGGGATAAAGGGGGAGGGGATACTTTATGGTCCCTTGGGGTGCCAAAGAGAGAAGCAGGGTCAGCGAACCAGTTCTACCTCCGCTCTCGATCAAAGCCCTTTGGGTCCTTCGGGAAGGTTTGCCCCCGCGATCAAGGGAAAAGCCTACGGGTGGCAGTGCGCCTCTAATAATTCCTCGAGAGACTACTGTGGGCCCTTACGGGAAAGGGAATAGAGCTATAAAACACGCGTGGGAGGAGTCTGTGTGGAGATTTCACCAAGGAGCTACCACGCCCTCTTCTGGTAAAGCATTGGCGGAGGAGAAGACGGGAAAGAAAGGGGTGGGCAAAGTGTGTACGACATGGAACCGGAAGGAAGGAGAGGTTTCTCGTGAATATGTCACAGGCGTGGATTCCTTAAAACGGTCTGCGGAGGTGATTGGAAGGTAAATGAGCGGAAGGGATGGCTTTTGACACAGAGACACGGAGAGAATGGAATTCTTAGAGAGAGTTGAACGTAGGATGCGTCTACCTGAGAGTGAAAAATGGTACACGATCTTCGGCGATTAGGATCGATTTATAAACCAGGAAGAGTTCTTTACCTGCACATCCTTGTCAGGTTATCAGACTTATGGCCCAAGATGATCTCTCCCGAATACTTCAGGAGCATAGACAAAGTTTTCAAAATAAAGTAGCTGAAAGATTTATGACGATAAGGTTCTGCGATAAATACCACTGTAAAAGGCGAAACGTCAATCTCTACTAATATTAATACGCCACAGCTAATATTTAAATCATTGATCTATTATTTCAATACTATTTTGCTTATGATTATTAAAGAGAGATATTCCTAAAATTCTGATTTGAAATGTTGATCCTACAATTGTAAAAAACTACGCCTAAAACCGGTTAAAATTTGAATTTTGACTCCGTCAATTCCAATATTCGTTCAATAAGTCATTGAATGCTGCGCTATATAAAAATTCAGGCAAATTTTGACAGCAGCAAATATTTCTAGGATTTATACGGGGAGTCATAACCTTATTGGGCTTTTGTTATTTAATTTCTTGTTGTTTTATAAAGCTAACCCAACAAGACCCTCAAAACTTTATAAAACTATCTCTCAGTATATATAACTCTCTCCTGTGTTGAAGATGCTTTGCATGTGTTCCAATCAAGCTTTTGACTTTCTTCTATTCTTTTAAGATTACTTCAACTTTTAAGACCAACCTACTCCAACTTACTTCAGCTTTTAAGCTAATTTCAACTCTTTTGCTCGAAAAATTCTGAGTTTATCCAGGATGCAAATTATTTAGGTCCATAGCGTGCTTTCTTTCAAGGAGTAAAATTCATGTTGATTAGCGACCGCATTTTGCTGACTTCGTTTTACCTTCAAAGGAAAGTTGATCAATGATGTAGATGAAGTTTTAATTTTTCTGAGCTAATAAGAAAGAAAATATTCTTATGTTACGATAAGCAGGCTTGAAGTGAGTTGATAATTTTGTTGAGTAGACTATAGTGGATTCTAGAAGGTATTACGGAATATCTCGATGTACTACTAAATACTATGAAATTGATCCTGAAGCAACAATAGTAATTTTCAATTTATCGCAAGCCTGCCATTGCTCTAACACTTGCTATTTGCAAGGGCAATAAATTTGTACTCAACGTGGTAAGGTAAAGCAGTCTTTCAGACAGAACTTTGAATTTGGCACGAGAGAAACATCAACGCCATCCACGAACCTTTCAGATCATCAACCCAAAACAGAAAATTCAAAATTTCTCTGACTTCATTATCGAAGAAGAGAAAAAGAGATAAAGACTGGCTTGGGACTTTATTCCATAATAGTTGCCCACCTCCATTATCTTCCCTATTCCCAAACCCTTTCCACATGGGTGGTGAGCTTCGGCTCCATTCATTAAGGACATCAAGGGCGGTCTTGCTTGCGGTGCAAACGGCAGCTAGGTGGGGATAAGTATGGTGATGGTCGGGGGGGTAAGGGAATGAGGTTCGGAGAGGAGTGGGGAAGGATTAGGGGGAAGACAAGGGAGGACACGGACACCGGCCACAATCGATCACTGCCACCACGGATTGAGCCAACGCGCGATCAAGGGATCCATCGATCTCACAAACGGATTGATTCATCGGCCCACCACCTGAGCGGGACCTCGTAATTATTCGCAGGAGAGCGCAAGTTGGCTCGGCTCCCTCGGCCCATGCTCTCGGCACGAACTGCTCGTCGGCGCCGCTTTTCCATTGCCCGCCACCCCACGCTCCTCCGCGGCATCCCATGGGCCCATCCGCCGCTTCCACTCCTACCGCTCCCTCTACAACCTCGTGGAATTTTACCGCCGCCCCTAAAATCAGGTCTGCGGTTGTCGAAACGATGCATCGATACGGATTATGGCTGATGCCCACCTCCGGAAACTATTTGATGCAGTACAATTCGTATATTGTTTTGATGGTGTCAGTTATAATTTCGGGAGGTAAGTAATGCCCGAAATAGGACCCTAACTAAAATCTTACCGCTGAAGAAAAATATATGAATAATATGCTCCTAATTCGAAGACCGGCCTGTTTTTGCCTGTTTGATTGATTGGAATGGTTAAAGAGTGAAGCATCATTGTTAAGAAGGCCACAGAAGCTAACAGCAATTTGACTCATTTGAAACTAAATTGTTTCAATGATTGCTTATCTAAGGCTCTATAGGATATAAATTAGGGAATATAATCTCCAACTCATGAGGTACTGTTTAAAAAGCATTATTATCTTTTAAATAAAATAACGATAAAATCTTTTACTTTTTTGCTTCACAATCTCATTAAGTTTCGGGGCTTTATCCCTAAATGAAAGTATTAATTCCTAGATAAAATGAATACGAGCTTTGAATAGCAAAATTCTTATTGAATCTGGTCTAACATAATTTATGATATTTTCTGATGGCCTATGCTTTCAGGATGAAGTAAACCATCATTAAGTTGATTTTATTAACTTTAATCTAAGGTTCATATAGCTACTTCGGACAACGCAAAGTGACACGCAAACCACTCAAGTAACATAAATTACAAAGATTAATATGAACTTAATTGTAACAAAATAATAATTATAAGACAATTAAATGTATCACCGGAGCCATTTAAGTAGTTATCCGTACTTTTATCAAGTATAAACTATAATGAATCAATGTAATTGTAATTCAATTTAATAAGGCAATTTATTCGAAATGGAATAAAGATTCATAAGGTTTATTTATCTACATTGAGCCGTTAAGTAAAACATTTCAGAATCAGAAGCGAAGCATTATGACTAAATTGGCTATATATTGGCACCGGAGCTGAGCCACGTATTCTTTTAGCAATACGTTTCCATTAGTTCAGTTGTTCAGGAAAAGAATCTTTTGACATAGATCCCGACTGTAAACTTAATAACATACTTGAAAATATGGTTTAAACACAAATTTTAGAGGTTTCAGAGGCGTAGATTAAAAACTTAATTATAGACTACTTTCTTTGCTAAATTAGTATCTGGTTGACTTGAATCTCTGATAAAAGAAACGAAGCTGGCCATAAAAATTGAGAAATAGGTTACATAAGAGTGAAAAATCTGTTCAAATGTGTAAGAAATAGAATAACAAGAAATGAAGGGAGGATATGAAAATAATTTTTAAATGTTAATACGTAACTGAATTTGCTTCATCGCATTCTTTCCTGAAACTATATGCGTGTTTATTAAAGTAGGCTTAACAAATAAAATTAAAAATTAAATTATCATTTAAGCCGTTGTAATGCTCTGGGTGAAGTGAGGGTGAAGATATGAGCTACTATCCCTTCGAAAATTAAAGCCTTTATTATCTAAAAACAAATTCATAATTTTCAAGAACGATAACTCCTTATGCAAACAAATGGATTCTTCCGTCAATTTAATACGCTTTGCCCCGCCCGCTAAGAAAACCATTAAATTCGATTCCCTTCAAGATAGAATGAACTTTGCTGCCTCATACATTATATTTAGAATAGGGAAATATAGCATGAAAATACTGTAATGTCCTTCAGCGTAATAGCTAGAAATCTCTGAGTTAGCCTAGAGTTGCCTTTAAATTAGCTACCATAAATTTTAGTTTTATCAAATGATGGAGGAACGTTAGATCACACTGAAGATAGGATAAAGATAGACCATTTACAAAAACATAGGCAAAAACTTTACGTAGTAAACCGATGTTAAACAGAAAACTTACGAAAATATGTCATTTCACTGCGGAATAAACATAAATTTTATTACAGAAAGAACGAAAGGTGCTCGGGCTTTTTAAAAATGTCTTTTTCATAGGAATAAAAATAGTCACAAAGCGATTGTAAACCCAAAAATTGATCCATTTTTAGAATGTACGCGGCCTTGCGATGGAAAATGAATTAACTCGACATCTTGGAAGGAGTGAATAATAAGAAATGAAGTCTTCATATCTTATTAATCTTTCTGGTCAATTTAGCGGGGAAAGACGCTAACGGCATGCAAATACTGCTAAAGAACCAGGGAATAGGTGCCGCTTTTCCTCTTGATGACTGAATATTTCTTGAAAGATGGATCTCTTTCGCGACAAGGTGTTAAATTGCAATCTTTTAAGAGAGAGAAATAACCCGAAAGATAATTTGCTTAAGAATCGGATTAAAGGCACATGGATAGTATGAAAAAACGAGTGTTAGTCAAAGTTAGCTGAAGTGACCAATACGCACACGATGCACTTTATCTCGTAACTGATCGCTAAAACTTCTTCAAAGGGCTCATATCTCTCCTCGCAGTAAAACGGATGACAACCGCGAGCGCTCTTCATTTACCTGAAGAGGACACAACCACCTCTGGCGATTCCAACAATAAAATACGATTCATCTTGATAAAAACTCTCGGTGGATGGAAGCAGAGGGGGGAGGAAAAAAAATCACTTAAACACAAAAGAGTGAATGCCTAAAGAAGGCCATTTCTTACGTCCTGAAAACCTCCCGCGGTGCTCCCCTGCAACATCTTTTCTTAGTGAGGAGTGCTAAAGCCGCGCCAAGTAGAGATGGAATCACTTTTTAGTGGAGGAGGAATGGGAAAAGGGTTAGGGGGAGGCAAGGGCGCCCATTACGCTCAGACGACCGATGTGTCACGGCAGCCAAACCGTTTATTTTGACGTAATCTTGGCTTAACGAGATCGCATATCGCGGAAAGGGTACGATACTCAGTTGGACCCCTAGTGAGAGAAGCAGTTGGATGGGGTAAGGGCGGCTTTTGGCGGTAGAACACGGCAGTAGCACTTCATTTTCCCGCCACTTGATACGAAGGGAGTATTTTTTTGATGATAGATGGAGCCTGGGGGCTGGAAAAAACTCGCCGGATCGTTGATCAAAACGTCTTACAAGTCCTCATTTTAATTACGCGTGGAATCCGGAACCCCTGAGACGGTTATTTATTTATGGGAAACGCCGATCGTCGGCTTTTTACTGAGAACAGAAACAGCGCACGGCGGCTGTCTTCTCTGGAAAAACTACTTCGAATAAGACTGGGTTAGGAAACGCAAGTCTGGCCGAAGGATTTCGGTGTCTCCGGATCGGAATTGAAATCTCTCAGCGATAAGGAAGTATTAGTGTGAGAGGGCCGAGAAACCAAAGAAATGGAAGAACGCGATTTCTAACTCCATTTAAATGTCTCTATGATGCACTTAAGCACTTATGTTTATCTCCAACATTTGTTAAAAAAATTCATTCGCTGACAGCTGTATGTACCACTACTATGCAAGTACTTAATCCACCGCTAAAAACTTCTGCAGAAGCAGAATTTTTCCTAGCAGAATTTTCGTGAAATCTAAAATAATTTCCTAAATACCATGTCTGCAATCACAGATTTCTAAAATTATATGATTGAAACTCCCACTCCGACTGAAGTTGATATAGAATTGAAATGAAGACGAATTAAACATTTCATTTGGGCATATCGAGGCACAAGGCTATCGGGCTAATCCGTATCCCTGAAACGGATTTTGCACTAGGACTTTACTTTCATATCGAGTCTAAAATTGGCAGCGCATTAGTTTAATACGATCTAACTCTCGGCGTCGGCAGAAAGCGCCTCTTCCTGAATAATGAAATTACCAAATAATGATTTCTATTTAAATAATGGTAATAAACGTCTTTAAATACACTTAAAGTCTATTACTGTTACAGGTGCTTCGACATCTGAGGTCAATTCGCATGTTGTCCCCGACTGGGAATCGAACCCGGGACCGCTCTCAGCAACGTCGAAAGCATTGCCTACTTGGCTCTCCGGAAGCCCCAACTTAAATACTTAACTTAAATTAACTTACAATTAAATTATAAGCACAGCACACAAGGTTTGTCAACTTTTCCAGAATCACCGGGAGGCTCCCGAAATTGGGAAATCATTTGTAAAATCTCCCTTTACCAGATTAAGACGTTTCTCTCCTGCTTTTATAATAGTAAACTAGGTTCGCTAAACAGTTCATACTCTAATTTACCGACTTTCGTAACTTTTCGTGGCTTATTTTTTTAGTTTAACTCCAGCTGTCCTTCCGCATAATCTAAACCCCGCGTCGAGGTATTTGGAAATTTTTCTTTGGATAATGATACCATCAGCTATTTCTATTATTCTTTTGCGGAAAAATCGTTAAATCAACCAAAATTTCACCTCTGAAAAGAGTTAGTTCGATTTCGATCAAATTGCACATTTACGCTGTTCAGAAAGTGCATACTCTACGGTAGTTTAAGTCATGCTTTAAATATTCTCCCCGAATCTCCCGGAAGTAACTTATCTTGGAATGGTCAACCCTCGGAATAAACTCTTCAAGAGTTGCCAACCCTACAGAACACTCATTATAGGCACAAACACGATAACACGGCGGTCTTTCGCAGGTTGATATTCTTTTACCGGTACGTAAGTCTTAGTTCTAATGATGGATTCTGATAGAGCATTTTTTCTTATCTGAATTCACTTTAAGATGAACGGGCAAAATCCATAATATTTGGGTAAATTAAGCAAAAATTGGCAAATGGAGAATTTGTAAGATTTGGATAGCGGAGTTCGAAATAACGTACAAGAACTGAAGATCAAAAAATAACGCAATATGGAATATAGATTGCACACACTCATCACATAATCTATAATTAGGACTACATACGTTTCTATATCACGAATAAATGTTTTTTATTCCTCCATCTTAAAAGATTATAACGCCTATTATTAACATTTATGAATCATTAGCGTCAATTCGACCTTTCAATTTGAATAGAGCGATATCGCGTTACTTTATCATAGCATATAGTGATTAACTATCTAAGACGGAAAAGAAGAAATACACAAATATATGTATATTAATCAATTTTACCTCACACGAAATCAGTGGTTTAGTTTCATTTTTTTTTTCTAAATTTGTAACCACATCTTACTTCAATCCTGAAATTAGAAGTTTGAGTTTTAAAAGTGAACCACCACTAAGCTCTTCCAAGCGACCAATTGCTTGAAAGGTTTATCCAAATACAATCCAGAAAGAATCTCTAAAAATTAGAAATTTAAGATTACAATCAACAGGATAGAGCGTGAGAAAAATCAACAAATTACTACAGATGAGCGCGATTACACCGAAGCGCTAAATCTTCCACCGAGGAAATGAGATCATCCGTCAACGAAGACTGAGAACGAGAATTTAACTTCAGAATATTTTCTTGTGAATAGCTCTGGAATCAAATGCAAAGTAAAAGAGATAAGCCCTCAAAAAAAGTTAGCTTATCTAAAATTCCTTAAATATTCACATTCCCTTCCATTCTTTATTTTGCGCTTACAATTGCAATGGAAATAACTACTGACAAAAGTCTCGGAGGGAAGAAATTTTTTATTTCCCCATTACAGTTTTGAAATTCCTGACAAAGCCTCTCCAAAACCTCTTTAGCAAGGACTCTCTGTCACCAGCATATAAAATTTTCTCATCGCAGTAGCTTGGTAAAAGTATGGTGAGAGCTGGTTGGGAATGTGAACAACACATTTCTCTTTCTCATTCAACGTACTTCAGAATGACGCTAGTTGAAACTGAGCTATAAAAGAGTCGTAAAATGTAGGAGAGTACTGAAGAGGTAGAAGAGTATAAAGGGAGAGAGGGGTGGAGGCCATGGGTGTGTGATGGGTAATAGAAATCAGTAGAAGAAAGGGAAAAGAAGATATACGTACGTAGAAACAGAAGAATCGAAGAATGAATTTCCTTCGTATAAAGACTATAGTCCCTCGCCCTATGTATAAATATTTTTCCGCATTGGAATGACCAAATTATTACCTTATGACACATAACACAGCATTTGTATAAAGTTACAAGAGCTGTTTTCAACATCATGGAACGAATCGCGAATGATAGGGAGTGAAAAAACGAATCATTTCTAATGCAATACATACACTGGCTATAAGTAAATCAAATTATGCGGTGATTTAATTACTATTCAGCAAGAGAACAGAAGAATTCTAAAAAAGAACTAACAGTGAGACATACTTATTCAGGCTCTCAAGGACGAGTGTACCTGCCACCAGACCTTGATGAATAGAATATTTTTCATTTCACTTTTGGTACAGGATTAAGAAATAAGTATCTTCCATTTAATTTTGTCTCAGTCTTGTTCAAGGTTGTGATAACATTAAAGCTATTCAGGCATAAAAGATTATAAATAATGACATTCATCCAGTTCACACCTAATTGAATTAAATGAAAAATATGCACTTACAGCATTCTAGCTCAGTGAGAACATCAAGGGCAAACTAACACATTCCTCGTCTATCCTAGCACAACTTATTCCCTAGACAAAGCTTTTGATGCCGATCTCCGTGCTGAATACTGTACAGATAGACAGAAACTGGTTTAGGTTGCACTACAAACCAATACTGAGAAATTCTTCGTCGTTAAATATTTGAACGGAGTGAGATTGAGATATGTGTAAATCTGCTGTTACATATGCATATCTTCCCAATAATTTCTGAATTATCCCCCGCAAAACAGCTAAGGTATATGAGGAGACGCGATTTAAAATATTTCTCACATGAATATGCATCCCAAATGAAAATGCTTCCTCCTATGTAGAAGAGAGATATGGTCACTCACGAGAAGGCTTCTCTAGTAATGCTGGGATTAGCCATAAATTTTATTTCACGACGAGAAACTATCCTATATCTCAATCCCAGGTAAGTGAAGTCAAGGTTCACTTGACTTCACTCGAACTTGGTTTGACACAAAAGGCTTCAATCTCCTAAACACGTCTCGATTGTCAAGAGGAATGGACCATTTCAAACACAGTGCCGTTCCAGATTTTAAAATCCTGTATTTATGTTTACATGGCAAATTCCATGAGGAAAAACAAACGACCATATCTTATTAATTTTGCTCAAATTTTAATTTCTCATAATTTTCAAGCATTAAATTTATAACTCAAACTTGTCGAAAATGTGATTAACGAATTTTCATAAACATCCCATATTTTACTTTTCTTCGGTGTCATTTAATTGTAAAAGTGACCCTAAAAGTCGTTCCATAACTCATCCTCAAATAGCAAACTTTTTTATTGCTTTAACATTTCTTTTATCAAAGGGAACGAAATTCGATAATCACCCGAAGCAAAGTGATCCTTATTTGAGGATCGCACTTCACACTCATCACATACATTCAATCCATAATTTCCTCCGATGCTTTCTTAAGCGGGAAGAGCATGAATAGTGCTTGCTATAATGGAAGATCAAAAGTGAGGATCCCCTTAAACAAGCAGTGCCCGAGGCAATGGAAGATATGGGAGATGAGGAAGGAGATGGAAAGAGGGGAGAGAGGAGGTAGGAGCGATGGAAGGGGCAGGGCGATCGCAGGGAACGTGATGGATGCAACCAGTAAATGGTACATGACAGCCTCCCCAGGTAAACTCTCACTCACGGACTCGGCTCATATTGTGCCCACTCCTATCCCACACATCCGATCCGTGCATCACTTCCCCTCTTATAACCTTCATTTTCCCAATCCCCTTTTCTCATAAAAATGTGCGGTAAATGTAATTATGCTGCACTCACATAACCGCACGAAATGATTTATATGTACTACATTGATAAAGCTAAATGCTGGATCGTGAGATCAACAGCTGTAAACCATACTTTCTTCGTTTGCTTTTCCTAGTTGTAATCCTTCAAAATTCTCGATATTTAAAGAAAGATTTAATTAATTCAATTAAATCGATTAGTAACTATAAATCACACTTACTTTATTGAAAACACGTTCATTGAGCATCTATTTTGAAATAAGATGATTTTCTATAGTTATCTAAACGTTATTTATTATTATATCAACGGTTTGTTTTCATTCAATTTAAGGACTCTTTTGAAATACCAAAAATCAATGTTGAGATTTTAAGCATTTATACGTGTATATCAATAAAGCTTCTAAACTGTTTTCCTTATTATGTAAATACGTTTCCTCCACCCTCTATGAAACTAATTTCGTTCCTGGGTTAAAAGAATGCTTATTTTCGCAGAGTGAAAAGGAGATTATTTAAAGTAAATATATTGCTTATCGAATGTATCTATATTGCTTTAACAATGTAATTTGTATACACGTACTTATTTCTTACATTCCTCAATACTTTTTATGTACTTCAAAACGCGTCTGATTGTTATCCAAATCATGGTAACCCCTAGCTAAGGATTCCTTCTCGAATACTTACACTTCATGTACTGAAAATGTTAATTTGTTCATGCTCGTTTTCTTTTGCGTGAGTGAAATATATGCATTATTATCATTATAAGAAACAATTTTTCACGGCTCAATTCAACGTTAATTTTCATCTTTAATTCCTGTGATAAATATATTTCCTCCTCACTTTTCAAACCTTTCTTGATTTACTATGCAAACTATTTATCTCAGGTTGATTTCNTGTCGGAGATCAATTCACCAACGCGATTTAGCAAATAGGCGGGTAAGATTCAAGTTGCTACTTACAATATAAAACATTGCCATGGATTTAGAACATGAATAGAAACTTCAAGGCTCGAACGCATCAGCCACTCTCTTTTAGAGAACTTGAAAGTCAATGTCTCATTTCTTAGCTTAGTATAGGAAGATAGCATTCATGATGAGTGATTCTTAGCCAAACCAAAAATACTTGGACTCCCGGATAGTAAAGTGGGCAACGTGTTCGATTTCGATAAAGGCGGTCCCGGGTTCAATTCCCAGTGGGGGCCCACGTGCTAAATGACCTAAGTAGTCGAAGCACCTTTAACAATACTACTACACAAATACTTTCACCTACTTCTCTACGTATAACTTACTATCTCAAATATGAAAATGTTGATTTACGTATAAAAATTACATTGAAAATCCTGGAAAATTTGGCTGATGATAAACAAATGATTAATGTTTGGCAACAAAAATCTTGGTTGGAGGGACTTCGAAGATATTATCATTCCAATACCATACGTTGTTATTAAATTCAGGCAAAGAATTATCCATTCTCCAAATTAACCGTTTACGTTTTACTCCAAATTATAGCTAATATAAATAGCTCGCTAAAATTTTAACTCGCCCCCGTCTCCGCTTAATTTTAATCTCTCAATTCCAGTGAATTGTAACTTATATTCCGCAGCCTCTTTCTTTCACCTTCTACCTATTCTATTTTCGTTTTCAATTACAGGTGCTACAAGAACCGCTTTCTTAATTGTGTGCGAGGTCATGTATGTTTTTCAAAGGTAATCAATTAATCAGTCAAAGAAACCTCTTCCTAGCTCTAAACCATCGCCACCTCACCAGTCGTTCTCTCTTCTAAGAATCTTCCCACCAACCTCTACCTTTATCATTGCATATGCTATACCAACTGCCAATTGTTTTGTCGTCCTTGGGATCTACTTACCCACTTCTGCACAAAAAGCTGTATATTACCTCATACGTCCCAGATTATTTAACCCACATCTCCAGCTCGCTCCACGTAAACGATTGCTTCAATTTGTCTTGAGGTGGACTCTTTTAGTAGATAATTTCCAGGATGCAATTGAGAGGTTTACGTTGAACCAAACCAAATATGTGCATTATCTATTAATTCTTTCAAAATCTCAGAGAAGGAATAAGAATACGAGCAAGATTTCCGCCGAGAAAAAAATATATATTTTTTCAGTTCAAAAAATTTTAAATATTAAAATATTAATTAACATATCTGCCCACAAGATCGCTTATAAATGCATACTCGTTTGTTTCACGAATGAGAGGCTTGAACAATAGCCACTTCTTTATTTAACGTTCCTTTCAATGTAATGCTCTTCCTAATTCAGCAAGTCATTGTCTTTCACTAACATAACTAATGCCCTTGGCCCACATTAGATCTAAACTCGACTAATTTACCTTCTCTAGATTACCCACGAAAGTAACCAAATTTGGGGCTTCGGATAGACATGTGGGCAGCATCTACGACTTCGATAAAAGCTGTTCCGGGTTCGATTTCCGGTGGGAGCTCACGTGAGAAATGACCTTAGTTTTCGAAGCAATTTTAAAATGATCACTAGTAACCAAATGGCGATTGGTCACAATTCTTCTGATAGACCGTGAACCTTGGAGAGTAAGGCGTAATTATATCCCCGAAATGTACAAACGAGCTGCAAATTACTTTAATACACAACATTTACAAATATTCCAATGTTCCGATACTATTACTTGCACAAATAACAGGGAAAATTGGTATTTCCGTAAAAGAAAATGAATCTTATGCAGTTCACAGGGAACTTTGAATGAAAAAACCTTTTAATCTGAACTCGATATTGAGTGAGCAGCTCCAGAGTGCAACCAGTTCCTAGACCCAATAAACAAGTTTGATACATAAGGAAGCAGAATATTATTGATTTAGGGTGATCGTTTCATTCCTTGATTGGATTTTTTGCGCGTAAAGGACTTCAAACATGAAAAGAATTTACGGAATCCGAAGCAGCATTCCACGCTTCATTTACCTCGGTTTCTTTCGATGAATTCTCCTCCAAAGGTATTATTCTTCTGATAGATATGTTTTATGAAGTTTTAATAGTTTTTAAATCCACGAATCATGAAATCTCCAAGCTCGTTACCTTCGATGAAAGTATTCGGAATGCAGGGCTCCCGGATAGCCTAGTGGGAAACGCGTTTATCTTGGGTGAAAGCGTTCCTGGGTTCGATTTCCGGTACGTGCAATATTACGTCAGTTGGTGAAGCACTTTCAATACTACTACTATTCGGAATCTTTTTTGCCACTAGTTTTAAATATTGCCTTGATCTCCAAGAACATGACTCCCTTGATATCTATGATAATTTCTGTTGTCGCAAGGGAGAAAAACTTATTCTTAGCATACTTAATACACTTCGGATATATGCATACCTACCAGGTTTTTCTTTTACCATGATTTCCATCGCATCGGTCATCTAGAAAACTGTTGGTTATCTAAAGAATAACGAATAAAGAACACTTATTCGTTTATTTTATTAGACCATTACCTCAATATTTTATTCCACGACCATGGTTTCGACCCTTTAGGTCATCATCAGGTAGACAAACGATGGAATAAAATATTGCGGAAAACGCATGAGTGTTCTTTCTTCCTAATTCTTTATAATGGAGACCTGCCACAAAGTCGAGGCCGAATTATTGTATTCTGTTTTTAATCTATCATTGAATTTTAAAGTAAAACGTGAAAGAGATTAAGTGAATATGTAAGGAAATTATTTTACTATCCAAAATTCTCGCGAGAATAAATTATTATTTTTTTAATCAGGCATTGTTCATGCTCGTTTTCTTTTGCGTGAGTGAAATATATGCATTATTATCATTATAAGAAACAATTTTTCACGGCTCAATTCAACGTTAATTTTCATCTTTAATTCCTGTGATAAATATATTTCCTCCTCACTTTTCAAACCTTTCTTGATTTACTATGCAAACTATTTATCTCAGGTTGATTTCATTGGTTAAAATGCACGAGGTATATAATAGATGAATTCATTTGCAGATAAACCTGAGAATTACCACTAAATTAACGATAACTATACAGTAAAATACAACATAAACTATATGCCAAAATAGGACACCCATGGTGACTGATTAATTTACTATCACCTTTCAGAGAAGATGTTACCAAAACATAATATGGGTGTATCTTATGATAAGACGCGTATTACAGCTGTTACTTTTCCACTTTCAAATTTTGAGATTTTCAATAGAAGATTGACATCATTTCCGATTCATACATTAAGAAAAATAGGTAAAGAAGAAAAAAAAACACTATTCATGTATTTATTTACAAGGTAAAAATGGAATTCCAACAAGTTAAGCCTTCTCTTATTGATTACACCTTCTTCCTTTCGAGATCTGAATCCAGTTATGTAATCGCAACGCACCATTTGTGACATCAAAAAACCAAAATTCTCCATTAAATGCCCTAAGAGACTTACTATTCTTCCCGAGGAATTTTTTTATGTAATGAAAAATTTTATTGCAACTAGCAACGGACTATTTAGTTTCAACTTATTTAATTTCATAACGGATAAACTTGGTCTGTAATTGACAGCATTAAATGCTAAGAAACAGTAAGTAACACAAAACAAAGAACTTATATGTAATTTAACCCTCGATTTTAGATTAGATTCATCACCAGGTGCAAAACGGAAACATTTACTCCCAAATTCACATAAAATATTTGCACCTGATGATGAGAATATGTATCTATTCCTGGGTAACATTTCTGATTATATATTTTAGTTCAGTATATATTAATGGCCCTTTTTTAAGAGACTTCATGTTTATTTCGCTTCATTATCTTATTTTACGATTCTCATAAGATTAATTAGATTCCACATTGAAGGCATTGGTGTAGTTGAACAGATTTAAACGCCAAATCGAAGAGTTACCTAATTTAAATTAAATTGCGACGCTAAAATTTTAACTCGCCCCCGTCTCCGCTTAATTTTAATCTCTCAATTCCAGTGAATTGTAACTTATATTCCGCAGCCTCTTTCTTTCACCTTCTACCTATTCTATTTTCGTTTTCAATTACAGGTGCTACAAGAACCGCTTTCTTAATTGTGTGCGAGGTCATGTATGTTTTTCAAAGGTAATCAATTAATCAGTCAAAGAAACCTCTTCCTAGCTCTAAACCATCGCCACCTCACCAGTCGTTCTCTCTTCTAAGAATCTTCCCACCAACCTCTACCTTTATCATTGCATATGCTATACCAACTGCCAATTGTTTTGTCGTCCTTGGGATCTACTTACCCACTTCTGCACAAAAAGCTGTATATTACCTCATACGTCCCAGATTATTTAACCCACATCTCCAGCTCGCTCCACGTAAACGATTGCTTCAATTTGTCTTGAGGTGGACTCTTTTAGTAGATAATTTCCAGGATGCAATTGAGAGGTTTACGTTGAACCAAACCAAATATGTGCATTATCTATTAATTCTTTCAAAATCTCAGAGAAGGAATAAGAATACGAGCAAGATTTCCGCCGAGAAAAAAATATATATTTTTTCAGTTCAAAAAATTTTAAATATTAAAATATTAATTAACATATCTGCCCACAAGATCGCTTATAAATGCATACTCGTTTGTTTCACGAATGAGAGGCTTGAACAATAGCCACTTCTTTATTTAACGTTCCTTTNTTGAATGATCTGCTGGAACAGGCTGAGCGTTTAAAATTGTTCAAAATGGGTTGAGTAGGAAAATCATACCTACCACCACGCTAACCAAGGTTACTTTTATAGAGGAAAAAATAAAAATGATTGATTTCGGCAAGTTGATAATTTTTTAAATTCAAAATAAAGAGTATAAATGGCGATGATAGGATTTAAAGTATCAATCCCCATTCTCGAATGTCGTGAGCATTCGCCATCTATTGAAAATTTTATATGTTATGGAAACTATAGGAGTCTTCAGATCCTGAGGAGGAATGATATGTTGAAGGATTATTCGTCACAATTTTTCTATTTCAATAATACGTTAATCCTAATAAGCTTTGGAATCATATATACGAACAATCGGACGACTTAGCATACTATGATTCTTCGTTGACGATAGAAAAATACACCTTGGACTACATCGCATTTTCAATTCTGACATTTCTGAATCGATATTTATCTAAATACGTTATCTTCTCATAACGATTCCAGATTTTCTAACCTGTTCCTCAGATAACCAGTCATGAAAGAAACGAAACTGATAAATAACGTGTATTTAAGCCCAATTTCAACTGTTATGGAATGTTGTCTAATGATATGTTAAATTACTGATAATAAAAATGTTCCCTGTGCTAATTAAAAGAATGAATTTCACAGAAGATAAATCAACTACTCAAATGATGTTACGTCGACGGTTATCCAATTCGGTATAAATCTCTGAGATACTGAGGCGCAATTCCCACTCAAAGAGTTACAATAGTATAACTTCAATTCTCACAATCAGTTCAAGTGGAGTAGGTATCCAGGAATGATATTTTTAAATCATGTAATTTGTATTCATTAATAAGTGGTAGAGATTTCGAACGTAAATACTGAATTTTTTTCCTAGTCAGGGAGACAAGCCTGAAGAACCTGATGCGAGTCCCACCAAGTGCATCCCAACCAAAGAATCCTTTCAAAAGTGAATTCGAGAGTGCTCTTTTTGGCATTTTATGACTCCGAAGGGAATTCCCACAAAAACTTTTCAAAAACAAGGGAAGAGATGAGAGATGAAATCGTCCACCGGAAAGTTAGAAAGAAAATTGAAGGAAAAACTTGATGCCATATAATTACTGAAGCGTGACGAGGAATCAAGCTTTTCGTTCTCGAGCTAGCTGAATCTACAGAGAGGTTCTTATCTAAGATTAGGAAGGAAAATGTTCGATTTTTTCAAGTTTTCTGAACAGCTAACTTACAAGCAAAATTTCCTCGGAATTCCTCAGTCATTTTTTTCAAATTCCATAAATATATAATATCCATAATCATACTACCTACCATATGAAATAATTTGATATTATCTGAGCTCTCAGCTTGCTCCACTCAATAAGCAAAAAAAGACTTAATTTAAACCGTATAAATACTTCCGTTCTATCAACTGAAACTCAAAACGTTTCCATAGACAGAACCAAAACGAATGCTTTAATATTGACATCATTAAGGAAATTTTTACCTTACGATCCCTTTAAGTTACACGTAAGAGATGAATTTTCCGAAGAAAACCGTTCAAATAATTTTCCCGTTGAGTTTTTGCTTTCTTTAGACCTTAACTTAGATTTCCCAGCCAGTTAAATATGTATGAGGAGTTGACAATACTAAATAGAATTTGAAGTACTGACTTAATTCTAAATGGAAATACCACTGTTATCAATGCAACAGAGATCTTAAGGTTCGTGTTTAATTTTTCGGGGAGAACAAATCGAAATTCTTCCAATTTTAATCTTATCCCCCTCTATCCAAACAACTCAGTTTTCTCCATAAATTGCATTAGATGAAAGTAATTTTGCATTAATTTAATTTTTTATCAGAATAGTGGAAATGTGAACAACATCGGTATTAAATTCAAATATATCAGGGTGGAAATATTCTTAACTTCTGCCGCAATCCTTTCTGTATCGCTACAAGAAATCTTAAAAGTAACTGTGCTGGAAGTATGAATGTTCTCTAATTCAAATATCAATATAATTACGACGAGATAAATTTAAATCCTGTTTCTGGATAATGAGGAAGCATGACAATAACAGTGAAAAGAGCGCAAAGTATTGCAGATAACAAACTTTAAAATATTTTATCAGAGTGGCGATTTCTCGGATTTTCTTTATGATAATAAAGAATTATGACGATAACAATAACTAACAAACGGAATACTGCTCTTGAAACTTAATGAATTTACGTTCTATTATAAAGCAAAATAAATGGACATATTAACATGTTTCCAACATTCATAATGAAACAGAAAATTAACAAACCAGTACTTGGGATTATCGTTGTGAAATAGGAAAACCAAAATAGGATTTCTAACAAATATTAGCTCGAGATAGTGATAATCCATAGCCTTTTTATGGTATCGCTTATTTATATCTAGGAAGACGAAATGACGTAATTATCCTCATTGAGCAGCCTAACATTGCTTATTAGATTCGTGTTGATAGAGAAATTAAATCTGAGAAAAAGAGACCGCAACTGAAATGTTGTCGAGGAGGTCCTGAGCCTATAGTGAATAATAAGTACGCACAGAAAATGTTTGTAGTTTTAATGGTGAAAACATAACGAAATAAGTATCCTAGGATCTAAAGGTATGTACTAATAAATTAATTTACAATACCATTTGCCGCAAATAAACGATGTTATCTTTTCTCCGAAAAGTGAAGGCTCTAGTTTCTATTTCCGCAACGCTCGAAGAAATGGCCTAATTTGTGAGCGACCAAGCATGATTTCGCTCATTTCTCTAAACCTTATCATCTGAAGGTAACACAGATCAGAGGTATGAGAGTATTTCTCGAGTCTTAAAAATATTACACAGAATTTCCTTGGGCTAAATTCCAAAATGCTCGATTAGCTGCAAAAATAAGTCAAATTCATCAATTCCTCGCTTTTTTTATTTCTGATCTTTAGAGCAATAAAAATAATTGAAACTCCCTAAATAATCATCACGCACTACCTCTGTTGCACGCAAAAGTACATAGTTTTCTACTTCACAACATTAAAAATTCTAGTTACCAAGTTATGATGACGAAAATTTTAAAAAGAAAAACGACTTCTGCTGATAATTAAACCAAACGTAATGATGATCTATCATTGTATACATGTTGAATTCAGCGAACGATATTTATCGCTGAGGGAAATATTTCACTGAAGGATAATTTAATTACTGATAAAGCAAATTATGGAAAAACACAGCACAGATAAGAATCGAACAGATAATCCCAATATTCACTCCGAACTGGTTCAGATACTCTCAGCAGTCACCCAGCAAAAGCAGACGAATGAGATAGCGAGCGAAAATAAGTCTTTTGGCGAGAAACTTCAACGCCCGCATCGCCTGTTAACCTACATAGCTCCGCGCATAGCCTGTACATTTACCCTCCCCTCGCCTTCCCGCCACTACGTACCATCAAGAGCGAACTCTCCTGCCGGCGACATGACATCCTCCAAGGTGCTCCAAACGATGGACCCGTAAACCGCGATAAAGCCTTTTTTTGTACCTCCCGAGTGATAAGTTCCCCTGTAAAATCACCACCTCGCAAGTGACACCGCCTAGCCACACCTTCGATCCCTCATATTCCACTCAAAGAGTCAAAACACTTCTCCTGGAGCACGTGGCACTCGTCTTAGAGACATAGAGGGATCTAATCCAAGGAGGAGTCGACTGTGTCGCAGTGGCCAATCCTTAGAGGGTGGGGGAGCAAGAGTTCTGCCCATCCACCCTTACAGCCGTGTTTAATATAAGACTAATGGCAACTTTTGCAGTCCATGCATCTTATCGAGGTAGTCTCCGTGTCAATTAACGGCCATGGGATAGGCAATAGAAAGAGTAGGATGAGGATAGAAGTAGGAGAGAGGTGGAGGAAAGAGGGAGAGTGATGGAAGCGAGGGTAGGGGTTTGACGCCGCTTGCAATTCCACGGTAACGGGTCTTCAAGGAGACCAACGAGCGAGCCTCCGTGAATGTAGCTAGCCTTCAAGCGCGTGCAGCCCTAAAGCATCAATCGGAGCGGTGTGAAAAGAAGGAGACGCATTCACAAGGGCGTGTAGAGTTGCATTATGATCCTAGTCATGAGAGAATGGATACTAGCTGTAGCGGGGTGCTGTTGTCTGCAGTGCGGGCAAATGGAGAAGGTGTGGGGTATAAGGAGTGCGCGGACCCCTAAAAGAAAAGTAGCCGCTGTCTACCTCAGAGAGACCAGTTTCGAAGTACCGATGCAGCTCTCTGGAGACGTATTGTGCGATGGAGCAAAGACCGACTGGACATAATTAGGAATTTATGTATCGCGTCGTAAAAATTTGAACGAAATAAATAAGCTATAAAATTATCACCCTTCCTCTATTTCGTTTCTGATACATAAACTCGCAATTATATTTGCATTGTTGCGAAATACGCGCCACTGAATAGGGCAGGGCATTAAGAGATCGGGGACCAAAACAGAGGGAAGTAAAACAATATTTTAAACATCCAAATACAAAAAGGATAAAGTTATTGCGTAGGAACACGTCATGGATTTAGATTAGACTTCCAAAGCATATGCTACTGACCTACCTAATTCCGTAGGAGTAAAGATTAAATTATTTGAAAATTTCCAAAGAGGAGATACACAGTGGTTAGCATGCTAGCGTTCCAACCCCAAGGTCCCGGGTTCAGTTAGGGAATTAGGTTAGGGAATGGTCATGTGTGCTCGTCTATAGTTCGTAATTGTCTAGTGCTCGTAATCGTCTAACGAATGGGTGTTTGTGAGGGCTCAGAAAAATAAAGAAATAAAAAACCGATCAGTCAAAAACTTAGGGTGACACCTACTTTACTCTGTAGTACGAGGGTTTTTTGTTGTAGAAAGAGGTATTTATATCCATATGTCGCATATTAAATACAAAGATATTTTGTAAATAGAAATGCCCGTACAATCGATTTCCAGAATTCACCAAGATAACTTCTGATTGTAATTTTTAGAAACGGGTTTCCCAAAAGGTCATCGAGGTCTTTCATACTTCATCCCTACTTCCCATCTGCCATGTCCTGCTCCCTCAATGATTTGGAGTACACAAAACATTTATACGAAAATTATATCAATTCAACAGTCACTGGGAAACATGAAAAATAGTTTGTCTTTTTAATAAAGAAAAGCAAGGCAAAAGGCGAAATAACATTCCTTGCTTCAAAGGGATCAAAGGAAATTGAATCAATGAAGCTGTATACATTCGATTTGACAAATTTATCTAGTCACAAGATAGTTTCTTTTTCACAAAAAAATGTAAATTGGACGGAAAAGGTTTTCTCACATTGCAAGATTAAAGTCTTAGTAGCTGAATTTGCCGCTAAATTCAACCTCGATTCTAATTAAACATAATTCCTTGTAATAAGAAATACTTTGGCTACATTTGTATCATTTTATTTTGTAGCCCTATGGTAGCTTTTAATTTATTTTTTGTAGGCATGCTAACATTTGATCTGAGGTAATGTTATAACTCCTAATGATATTGCTAACCTGAATAATAATGAATAACAAAACATGGAAAAAAATTGTGCTCTCAGGCCAATAACTTTACCCTAGAAACATCCTTTAGCCTCTTGATTCGACTGAAGATTTTATTTTCGGTGCTCATAAAATCATTTCCTTGTAACAGAGGGAGTGATATAACTTGTGATGGGCTAGTGTCAGAAATTATATTACTCACAAGTAACCCATCCCGATGTTTATTCAATTTTCTCTACAATACTTAATTGGTTTCCGTTTCCATATCTATCCATACAATTCTATTTTCTGTCGTATAGAAACAATAGAATCATTTCAATGGATGAACTCCGAATAAAGCCCATTTTGAAGATTCATTCGAGCGAAGAATTTAAACCTTCTATTACTGCGCATTCATCCTCGCATGATTATCATACGAGGAAATCGAATTCCTGATGACTCTCGTCATTTCTTTGATTTTTATGAAAAGCATAAATCTCTTTTTTCCCGTGCTAATGAAACCTTGCGTGAGGACTCGTAATTTCTTAAGATTTAATGTATGCGCATTTTAACTGAGACCTTCTCGAGAAGCGACATTGCATCCACAGTTTCTTGATAAATACCACAAATTGCTTAAAAAGATGATTTAGTTTTATCTTTACACTATGACAGTAAAAACTGGGATTTCATAACTTTCTACACGCAGAGACATTAAAACCGAGGAAAACTAGTTAACCGCCTTTAACGCATACGGAATAAAAAATATTGCTTTGCAACCTCGGAAAATAGAAGAATATAAAAAGTAAGTTAGTTGGAAAATATATTGTCTAAATCTCAGCTAATTCTTTTCATATACAGCAAATGTGAATCATGATTTTTAGGCCATAAATCTGAGGAATTCACCCCGCTGACGACTCTCCAAAATCAGCTTTCTTACAAATGTTCACTTCCACTCGGAAGTCTCCAACCACTTTGCGATGAGTAATTATGATCCCGTAGGGGATTCGAGATATTATCTGAACATTTTCTCAAATTTGTACGATTGAATACGTACACTAGAGTAAAATACAGTAAGTTGATGATTGAAACGGACTCAACCTTAGAAAATTATCTTTCACGGTTTAAGTATTACATGTTCTATAATTACGTACGAAAATACCTTCAAAATACAAACTCTTTATGGAAAAAATTAGGAAAGGAGTTTATTTCGATACTCAAGAACATTGTTTTTGACGATCAAATTACAATCCATCGATTTTCCAGGTAGTATCCGTCCAATGCTTAGAATAATAGAAAATGAAAAGTTTTCGCTGCCTCGTTCGATATGTATTATTCTCATGCACTTATATCCACTAAGAAACCCAGAGACTGATACCATGATTTATGTGTGCTCTACGTTTGTATAGAATAAAGTGATGATTATTAGCTCAACTTTTAGCAATTCATGCCAAAGTTCCAAAGTGAATGAATATTTACCGCGGACCATTTTAAAGTACGACAAATTTATGAAAGCTGGTATAGGCACTTTGTTTCTTCTCTTTGGAAATTTTCAAAGAATTTAATCTTCTTTTAGGATTTTTCCTGAAATGCTCTACGTAAGATAACTTAATCAAGATCCGCCACTATATTCCTCTTTAACCAAAAATTCGGAATCTTCATCTTTGTCTTAAGATCTTGTAACTTTCCTTTAGATTCTTTCCAATAAAAGAACATAACCTTGTAAATAAAAGATATGCAACAACGATGAAAATAAAATGAAGCTGAACTTACAGATTGAAAATAGAAATTAATACGTCTCTCGGATAGCCAAGTGAGACACGCGTTCGACTTAGGTAAAAGTAGTAGTAGTAGTTAAAAAAAAAAATAGGTAAAAGTACCGGGTTCGATTCCTGGTGGGGAACTACGTAGGAAATAACCTCAGCTATCGAAGCATTTTTAAGAACACCACAACTAGAAAATAATAAATCTATCGGAATTCACCGATTATACCTTCTAGGAATATGTTATGATTTTCGCTTTTTTAACTTTAAATAAAGGGGCCCCAAACCGTGATTCTTTAACCACATGTAGCTATTTTATCAAATCTACGTCGTTCCCACATTCAAAATATTAAGTCTTCTTTATCAGTTACGTCTATCATTTTCCATTTTCCAAGCCTTCAGACTCAAAACTTTTTTTTTTANNNNTTTTATTTTATAAATAAAAATTTTAAGCTAATTTAAGATATTATTGTTATCAGAGCCGAAAAACATTCTTCCTACCAAAATAACAGAAAAACGAAATAGTTTTCATTTAAGATGCCAATAAACTTTACAAAGAGCTCATTAGGCTGAAAAGAAAAGTAAGAAAATATCAGAAAGCCTATAAAATTAAAAGATAATTATTTGGTCAGTTCGATATATGGAGGTGCACATATTCTTCTCTTAGGCGACTTGGACAAACATGTAGCACGTCTTGGAGCAGAATTCATTCAGGTGAAATAAGGTAAAAAAATGAGAGATGCAAAGCACCGAAACGTATACCGCAATGTGCCGCTTTCAAAGCTACAGCATTCGTTTTGGCATTTACAGTACAGTCCCGCTATCCCGCAGTAATGTATTTCTTTCCCACTTACCAATAAAATTTAAGCACCCGTAATGAGAATAATTCCTTCAAAATTATTGTTTCGCTATTAGCACCTAGTACTATTTTTACTATTAGTATTATTGATACTATTAGCACCTAGTAGCTTCGGATTTTACAGCAAATGGTTTGCCCGTAAGTCTAAGTTCACCATTCATATCAAGAATTTGAAAAATTTTCGAAAATTCTAACCATAAATACTATAATCACTAAAGCGCTTAGAGACACGTAAAAAAATGTTTGTTTTCTAAGAGTAATTATTTCGCTATATCGTGCAACGCAGCAGAAACTGATCATGTTGCCCAACCCATAACAAAAAAGATAGAGAATAGAATTCTTCATTAACTGGAATTGGTCACTACAGTCTTCATAATCTCTCTAAATAATAGTGCAACCTTATATAGATAATAACTGCCGGGATTTAAATCCGGGAATCTCAGCTTCAAATCCAAAGTTTGCCATTGTTTAGCATAAACGCAGTTACTTAAATACAACTACCAGACATAAAAGTAAATCACGTCAATTTCATTTAAGATTTTCACCAATTCATTAAACATAGACTGCATTTGTATCCCAATCGCAGCTCATTTCACACTTAAGACAGACCATCACTCTTGAAATCATTGCTTTTTGGATTAAAAACTTAATCCCAATTCAAAAGTTATGCATTGCTGCATCTGCATCTACATTCTCATCCTATTGATCGGCTACTGACATAAGGCAGAAGCCATGTCAACCCGAAAACATTCAATTAAAAATAACAAATGAAAGGAAAGATTCCTTCAAATTTTTCTATTTTACCTTCTCTTCCCATGGTGAAATTTTATACTGCTAGGAATATCCATATATTCCAAATTCAGCCAAATTAACTCAATATGAGTTTCGGGTTCACTTAGAATTTCATATTAGAATTAAGATATATTTTCCATATTCCGGCATCATTATTTGCGTCTTAGATAACCTGCATATAAGAACCTAGTAGCTTCTCACTATCCTAATCATAATTTAGAATCACTTCCGGTCTAAAAATGTGCATTTCTACCCATGTTGCCGAAGAGAGAATTATGTTAGGCGATTAAAATATTTCTAGTATCTTAAGACCGTTTTGTCAAGCGTCACTCTAACGAATGAACAATTGAACGAGCATCTCACAAAAGAATGATTACAATCCAGCTAGCATATCAGTTTTCCCTTATTTAATTTCATATACTAATGATGCATCACACTTTCTCTTTACAAGATATAAAAGAAAATAAGGTCCTTAGAGTCAAAGTTCTGGAGCAGCTTCCAGATAACTCTTTTTCTTTCCACGATAAAATTGCAATTTTTTCAGCGACTATTTCAAAAATAGCTTTAGGTTAAATTACCAGTTAAAAAGATGACCCCAATCTTTTGTCGAAAAGCTTATCTGGACCATTTTTACCAAGATACAAAAGAATTTCGGAGAAAATAAAGATGGCATGGTATAATTTAATGTTAGGGGCACTCGTTCGAAGTACTCCACAAAAAAAGACGGTACGGTCTTTGCGCATGAATATGCATCATAGATCAATTAGATGGAACGGGCATTCAGCATCAAAAACTTCTCCATAGTCCGTTAGTTTCCCAAGAAAGAGCTAGCTATGGTCGTAACGCACGGCAGGCAACAAGAAGCGCACGGGAAATAAAAAAAGGGAAACACAAGAGACAAAAGAACAAGATAAGTCTTTCTTTCGTGGTTTTCCCTTACTACGAAAGGTCCACATTATTTCGGACACTAGCGTCTAGTCGACGAGTGAACAATCACTGGAGTTGTCGACCCCCTCGAGAGAGAGGAAAGGGAAAAGGAAGATCTTCCTCATTGTTACGGCGGGCAGAGATCGTAACACCATCGTGTTCATAGAGGGGAACGCCCAGACGTAAAGGGTCTATCTTTCATATTGCGATGACCACTATCATTGGGTCAGTTTCGATATGAGGGAGGATAGTGAAGCTTTATTCCCATTGCTATAACTATGAAAGAATTTTGGGAATTGGAGGAGGAAAAGTAAACTTAACAAGAGGGAGCGAGAGACAAACGAAGGATTTTGTATCAGATGAAAGTGAGCCCATGATGGTCCTTACTGTAATAATCTATCATCATACATTTCAATAATCACCTAACAATCCGCAGCCAACAGAAAAAGAAAATTTTTAAACCTTATAAATACACAAAAAGGCATTGGATTAAGGATTGTAATACACATGGCTCCCGGATAGCCAAGTGGGCTGCGCATTAGCCTTTGGTGGAAGCGATCCCGGGTTTTTATTCCCTAGGGGAGCCCATATGCGCGGAATTATCTCAGTTGTCGAAGCACATTGACAATAATGCTACTGCTGCTCCAATACGTAAATAAACATTTAACATTGTAACGAAATCGAATCGTAAATCCAATGATATCTGTTGGAAGTTTTCTATAATTTTATCAAAGCGAATAAACAAAATATGACTACGTCCGAAGAAAGAAGTCCACCGGTAGCATCATTTTCCTTTCAGTGGTAAAATCATAATTTTCCTCAATAGAATACATCATTCGGTTTTGTATTGAAACAAAAGGTTTGGATCAAATATTACACTTGTTACAACAACTTTTCCGCAGCTATCAGCATTCGAAATTGTGTAATATACTACCCCTTCATTTTCATAAAAAAGCATACGAAACGTTTTAATATAATCCTCGATAAATTAGCAAAAATTATACCACGACTTCCGACACATCATTTTTACGGGAGTAGAAACATAAAACAGATTGTCGCCGAAAGTCTAATACATCATCGCATGAAAAGTGGGGGGGAAACTCTGAACTACTTGGTTGGCAATAAAGAAAAAGGGGGACTAAGGATAAGAAAAGGGAAGGTGGTTGTGGGATATCCCCTTCAGGCAATGATCTCAACAAGGGGAGAGGGATACATTCCGTTGACAACATAGCCATGGACGTTGTACGTCAAAAGGGAACACTTTTTGTCACATGAAAAAAAAAACCAGGGCTTAACTGTTTTCTTTTCCGGGCTATTAGGCAGCTAGGGTGAGCTGGGGTTGAGTCGGAGACTGACCGGCAGTTTTCACGGTCGCACGCTGGAAAGAGTCCATGCGATGCAGGCCGAATACACAGTACGTACTTCGGAAAGGAAGCTGTTTATTTTTCCTTTAACGTGGCGATGGAGTTCAGGAGCGGGGACAAAAGAAACGCGAGGTTTTCCGTAGATGGAGAAGGAGCCAAATACGTTTTAAACGGAAAGTATGGGCTAATGGAAAAAGGGAATCTCGATTTTAAGGCTCAGAAAGATTTTCAACCCGATTTAATTTTGCAAAAAGTATCATATATTCGTTTAGTCACACATGGGAAAAAAAATTCTTCCTTCTTTTCCATGAAATTTTTCAGCATACTCGTATACTTTTCAAAATTAGCATTAGTGTTTTCATTCATTTCGATATCGATGATTTTGCTAAGTGTTCGTGCTTAAATTATTAATTTAAGAGCCTTATGACGTTTTCCTTACTTCTTTGATTTTCAAATTTTTCGTGGCTTTGAGAATTTACTTACAATTACCACCAAGGTTCGCATTTTTATATCTGCCATGGAACGAATAAGTATGCTAAAAAAATCATTTGCGATATATTTTTGCAATAATATATACTAAAACACAGATTGATATAGCCAAGTTGCGAAGCCGGTCTTACTCAGTATTTAATTAGCGATTCACTATGATTTTTGGCAAATATGTTGTTGTGTTACAAAACCACCAATTTAAGCCTCTTCTGGTGCGGTTTTCTTAAGCTTGATCTCCTATATACGTACTGATTTCAGCTGAAGAAAACATTAATAGTTTATTTTGAGCACTTAAGTACAAACTAAGAGCACATGGACTGCTAATATAGAATCAAATGCAGGAGGAATGTAAACAATTTCCTCTGACATGTGGAAGTCTATTCGAAAACTACTCTTATGATTTTCAACCTCAATCATTAATTAACCGATTTCTGTTGAGCGCCCTCTGTTCTGATTTCTGAAAATTAATTCGTCTATAATATTATGCGCGACCGAAGCTGAAGAATTGTGGAGTATAAAAAACATCGGACAGTGCAAGCATTAAATCCATACGCACTGCCAGCGTAAGGAAATGGGGCAGTAAATCGTAGTTCAAGGTTGTCTACTTCGCTCGCTTGATTAGCAAAGGTTGACTAGCGAGACCAGCGATAGGGCTGGCTAATAATTTTCCCATTCCATTTCAAATAAACATGATACTCACACTACTTTACAGCCAAGGTAGATTAGCACTACATATCATAGATTATACTTTTTTCATGAGCTTCGGAAAGTAAAAAGGGGGAAATTTTCTAGTCAGGGTCGCTTTCCTAGGATTGTACATGGTGATGGAGTTGGCATATCTCCAAGAATTATATTTAAACCTGCAGCTTAAAAGATAAAATGGACAGGAGGAGTGGTCAAGATATACGAAGTGAACTCCAAGCTTTCTCGACACTCTCTCCGCTTAGTATTCAATAAACGCAAAAGGAAATAATCCGAGAAGAGGAGAGATCCTTCAGAAACACGAATAATTCTTCATCTTTGTTTCGAAACTCCACAAGAAGAGAGGGAAAGAAGTAATATACACCTTAAATGGTGAGAGCGTATTGACTCACAATTAACACGTACTTATCTCTTTTGTAGCGCTGATTTCATCGCATTAACGTCTTTAGAAGTTTTAAGTCAAGAAAGCGACTCCTTTGGAACTTATTCGAGTTAGTCCCCCGCTACCATCGTCTCGTTTCCATTCACGTGTTTTATAATTCAGAACCTCGTTTACCGATTTTACAGTTAGATGGCTTCTTGAATCCGAAACTTCAGTCGCAGTAAACAAATGCAAAGGAAGCAGACGTTCCTTGATCAACTTCTATTTTATGTCCTCATTTCCACTCTTCCTTTATGATATCTCTAAGGCCATACTACGATAGCTATCTCCTTGGCAAGTTTTACTGGCTTGAGCTTTAATGTGACAAAATAATGATGATCTTAGCAATAGAAACTCTCACGGTAACTGATTCATGCTATTCAACGCTAACAAAGGAAAATTAGTTACATTTCCTTGGATATTAGCAAAGATTGCACGCGGCTATGAAGATACGGAGAGTGAGTATGAAACAAGCTGGAGAATATTTGCTCATTAATAACAAACACCTGTCTCTGGAATGACTGATAAACATTACTAATACCCCATAGGTGACAGTTTCGACGACTTAAGTGCAACGGAGTATAAACTTAGACATGAATTAGATTCGAATTCTACAATGATAAGTCAAGTTGCTCGCTTTTGAGCTAAACGAATATAAACAACTTTATTGCGAGGACTATCTATGATTTATTTCTAACTCAATGATTAAAACGACATTTAGGAAATTGAATTCGAAGCATTATTATAATACAAGAACGATCATGGTTTATATACTACACAAAAAATTTCATGATATCAAATCGTTTTCGATGGCTTAGGAATCGATAAGTGAACAATACGCACACTATCTGGCCACTAGGTATGCGATCTTTCAACGTCTGGGTATTTCATCGCATTTCATACTTATTGAAGTTTTAGAGGAACGAAAAGAAAAGAAGAAAAATAGGATTGTGGTAAAACAACTACAGTGGCGCCTCGAAATTCGGCACTAATTCGTCGCTGAACTAATGTCAAAATGCGAGATTGTCTAAATGCAGAACTTGAATTTCAAAAAATATATAAATTCGTTTTTGGGCTCTGCTAGGGAAATATAATTAAGTAATATTTTTGTGTCAAATATTTTTTACAATATGTTTTTATTCTTTTGCTATTTATTCAAAAACGCTACGGTACGATATAAGTTTTCAATAATTGGTGTTTTCAGTTCAAGAAAAATAACAAACGTCAAATTTAATTGTAAAATGCCACAAAAGCTTATATGCAATTTTTGCTTAAAATCAGACTGTCGAATTGTGGGTCTTCAAATTGAAAGGCACTACTATATACGTATTTGGTAAAATATTGTCATTATACACTAAATAAGAATAGGGAGTAAATTCAGGGATGCAATAACTCTAATGGCTGAAAAGAAATAATAAGATACAATATTTGTTAGAGTAAAACTCTTCATCCGCCAATATCCTCCACAGTAAATGACGAGAAAATAAATTCTGAAATTAAGACGAATTCAGATAAATAACTATAAAAAGAATCAGAGAAAATCTGAGAAATGAAGAAAAGGAGGTTCAATGAGAAACTTCGTTATATTTTTCATCACGGATGAAACTTACTTCAACCTACCTGGAAATCGTACCAATTTCCAATTAGTAACCAATTCTCTAGAGGCCAGTAAAAACAGTTTTCTATCCTCACCCTGGGTTGAAATTATCTATTTGGAATGTACTTGAAAGTCCTTAAAATCACCTCTATAAAATTTTCAACGAGAAACTGAACAGGTCTGGCGTCGAAACAAGGACCATTTAGAAGGATATCATTTCGTCTTCTAAAAATACCTAGGGTCTCAAGCCACAATCTTTTCAGAAAGAGCTTCAAAATTAATTCAGAGTTTCTTATGGATTTCTAAAGGACGAAAACGCCCAAGTGTCAAACCAAGAATCAATTTGCAAGCGGTCAACTTTTTGATAAGCAAGCATATAACGAGTTTGGTTTTAATGTGCCTCTATCCTCCAACAGAAAGACATCTGCTGTCCCTTGAGAACCCTTACAACAATGAAGTCATGTAAATAGAACAAGTAAAGAGCAAGAGTTTAGAAATTTTTAATTAGAAGTATGATTAATGCAATGATATTTCTATCGAAAGAACACTGAGACAATCCACGGTTAATGAAAATTAAAATAATTCAATCATTTCGTAAACTCAATTCTAACTCTTACATATCTATGTATGCTGAGTAACCACAGAGGTCCTACGGAGATACTATCAGATAGGTTAGGTATTTAATCAGGAGCAGTGAAAAAACTATCCTAAAAGAAGCGGAAGAAAATACAGCAAGAGATAACGGCAGTTGCACAGAGGATTAATTCTGGATTGGAAAAGACCAATCTCTATAATGGTTATCCTGTGGGGGTTTAGCTAGTTATTAAGGCTATATTTATAGCTAGTTGCTAAGGATATATTTCTTTAACTTCCTCTACTTCATTCGTCTCCCAACTGATTTTTCCTCATTACCGCGTATTAAACGCCAATAGGTTTTTGCGGAACCTGAATTGTTATTCCTAAAAGAAATATTTTCATTTCGACAAAATATATATCAAAACATACTTAAACTTCAATCGTAGCACTAGCAACTAGCAGTTTACGGATAACCACACAAAAACAAACACACAGCAGCCATGCGTAATATCATCCTAAAAATGTATAGTTTTTACAGCATCTTGTCTGTTTTTGTTTCAAAGACATGAAATTATGAGACAGGATTGTACAACACTGCCTGTGAAAACGAGATAATAATGCATTCTATCAATTTATAGATAATTCTGAGGAATTAACATTTCGTTCGATTCCCAAGCATTATTTTTCTGCATGGTTACGACAGACCTGCGGGACGACTTTGTTAATTTACATTCCCGTAGTCTATAAATTAATAGGGATTCCTCCAGACGAGTCAATTTTTATATTTATAGCGGAGGGTATCTTGATCTTAAATCAATCCCTTACGTCAATTGGTCTAATAATTCCATCAGATATATTGAATTTAGTAGATATCTTTTGTGGAGAAGCTTTATCACCATGACTTTAAACGCAAAATTGCATCGTTAAGAATATGTTCGTGCATGAAATTCATGATCCTTGTTTATAATTAATTTTCACAACTCATTTTCAACGGGGTATCGTCATGATGTACAGATAGGTCATAAATATGACTGTGAGGAAATAGAAATTGTTTTATTTTCTGCTGTTTCCTCGCGAACAAACATCTTTGGATGATTGAATAGTATTTTAGCCTCTTAATGCATAATATGAGATATTAAAACACGTTACAGTGAACTCTTGATGTAACGTTTTACGTGTAACCAAAATAAACTGATTTTAGATGGATAAACCCTTTAATTGCGGAAAAAGAGATAAATGGTGCCCGATAATTTTGATGTAAGATGAAAAAAACGTTAAAAGTGGATACGCGATGAGAAGAATCTACCGTATCTACAAACTATGCAAATGGCAGACTACAGTAAATTTTATCAAGTTGAAACGAGAGAAGATGACAGAACCCATTTGTACGAATATTGCTGCCTACAGATCTTTTTGATTTTCAAAGTTTTGAGTTTTACTTTAATTAATAACCTTTGAAATAAATCACTGTAATAAAAATAATGATTGCCCTCTAAGAGCATTTTAATTTTACATTACGTGGGGAAATATAAAACCATTTTATGCAACAACTACTATTCTGTGCATATGTACATAAAATACTTTTTATCAAGTAAAATAATTTAAGTTTTAAATGTCATTAAAGTATCCATTGCCTGCGTTGATACATTTAGTCTTTTTGTATAATTTCACAAAATATGTACTTCGACAGAGCCTATAAATGTAAATAAATAAATCGAAGAAAATGTAATTATATGATTCATTGTAGCTCGATTTGAACATTTGAAAACACTGACTCCTGTAAATTCGGAGAATTCAAAAGTAAATATTTAACTTCGGCCACGAAAAGTGAGGGCAACAAGTGATGGAAATATTGTCTTGCGAGAGGTGTCGACGATCCTTAAGGAGTGAGGAATACTATATAAGGGTGAGATAGGCATCAGAAGAGGAGACGTAACGATCCAATCACGCGCCAAGTGGAGGAGTAGAGGGAAAATATGTCCCATCACTATCGGCAATTGGCCACGTCCTTAAAACAGACCATTTCTAATTGCTAAAACTCCTTTTCGTAGCGGTAACATAAATGAAATTTTCAGAAAACTACGAAATGACGAAATGGGTGCTATTCTTGGAGTTTCCACTGTAGCAAATAATTGAAAACCACACAAAGGAAGTCGTCGATTATGCATCAAAAAATGAATAATACGACTTGGCTTCACTTAGTACTTGAATTCTAAGGTATGTGAATATTAAAGATGAATAGAACAGCGGAGAATATTTTTAACAGGAATCTAGAATATCATCTATATAAGACCTCAACGTATACTCAGCTGTCCCCAGAAAATAATAGACAAATGAATTTAGCGGGGCACTTTGAGCTTTAGAATAGAATATTTCGTCCAATCAACCACATCATGGGGCTCGCTAGCATCAATCATTCATTATTAGATGATAGTCATAAAAGGTAATTTTGTTTGATTACCTCACGGATTTCCCAAAATAACGACAGGCAGTGCCGACAAGCGCATTTTCAGCAGATATTCTCGATTTAGAGTAACTATCTGATCGTTGCTATGACAGGGAGTGACGCAACCATGAAATGTTTTAACGCGAGAAAAAGTTCCAAGAAGTTGTTTAAGAGAAGTCATAAAAGTGCCCAGAAAGTTTCCCAATATAAAATGTGGCGCTAAACTTACTGGAATACTAAGAAAAATACGAACTCGAGTAAAGAGATATTATGTCCTAGCGAAATGCTTGGGTACCATGTTTTTATCATTACAAAAAGAACATATCGTAATTCCACAAATTTTATCTGCTAAAAATTTTCCGACGATTGCATCGTATGCTTATTTAATATAATAAATAACAGATAATTTATTTTTCAACCATTACGAGTCGCGTAATTAGTCGCGTCAGCCTGAAATCTAAGTATCATACGACTTGTAGTTATGTTAACTTCAAAATCATATAGATTGAGTAATTTGTGATTGGCCAAACGTCATCGAATAACCTCACCGAAGTAAATAATCATCATATATTTTTTTCCCTCGATTTCAAAGTTAATCAAATATTTCTTCTGTGATTACCTTATTAATGGAGTCCTTTCCAGCCTCCACTAAATCCAGTCCCGCGGGGCTATCTTCACAACGTTCCGAGGGCTTCATAATCTGGAAGGTTTTCTTTTTCCAAATGTCTCCTTCTGCGCCTATCTTCGCTCTCTTTTCGTTCTTTTCGGAAATTCCTACAATGTACAAATTACTCATGAAGATTACGATGGTTACCTCAAAATTCCTGATTCTTAGAACAGTAAAATCTAAATGCAAAAATGGAAATATAAAATGTAGGTAGAGCTCACTGCATTTTCATATTTGGGTTATAAACAATTCTATACTCATAAATTTTTATATTTAGTAGGTTTAGACCATTATATGGTTAATGGTGCGAATTTAACTTTCATTCGTGAAGAACGCTTCCTCAGTCATTTCTCTTCCCAATGCCAATGGTTATATTGGCCACTGATGGATTCCATTTCTCTAAAAGTCATACACTCAAATAGGACTCATAGGTCTCAGACCTGACCAAATCGAATACGGGAGCGACGCAAAAAAATTACGGGTATTAATCATTAAAAATAAAGAACAAAACTAGTTGGCGACCCTAAACTAGAGCAGTGGACCGAAGAAAATTACCTTAGAAAAAAAATCAAATTCCATGCAAAGAATAGACATTAGACGTTCACATCTATTATCAAACAAAACCGTAGAATTTGATCCGCTTACGATTATGCGAAACAAAATTAGCAATAGCTAATTTATTGCCTCTTCTGAACAACGTACATCATTGACGCAGAAACGTTAGACTTTCCAAGAATCTACAATCACAATGCAATTTATATTGAAACAGAAATCATCTTCAGAAAGTTACGAGCAATTGCCACAGCCTTTCCCGTAACCATGGAACAGGAGCCGATGATTATCAAAGAATTATAGCAAATAAAATATGATTAAGGAAAGTTTTTTTCCGAAAAGTGAAAACTTTATTATAGTTTATAACCTACTATCAAATAACCTGCCACGGGAGGCAGGATTAGGCCTCGCACATGAAAGATACGTCTAAGAGATGTTTTAATAACTATACGAGCTATACGGGGGGTGACGATACCAAAACAATATCGACACAAAACTCATTACGTAGATTCCTCCAAACATTCTTCTCCATAGCTTAATGTAACCAATCACTGAAATAGCACGATAACAGCATCAAGTATTGTATGTAGCATAGCGATAAATCGATGAGTATTGAAAAAGAATGTTCAGGATAAATGTGTTTAAAGTTAACAAATTAAAAAATATATAATTTGCAGCATATTTAATAAGCTTTTATAGCTTATATTTTTTTAATCGGCGTGTTCAAAATATGACCCAAGGAAAAATACGTCAATACTACGGCCAAATGAAAGTTTCAAGATCGCAGTGAATCTTCCGTATGATTTGTATAATTCCTAACACCGAATAATAAATACGTATATAATCGGATATAACTGATCGAACATCTCATTTTAAAAAATAATTTGTTTTAAGTAATTTATATTTTTCCGAGGAGAAACGTGAAAAACCTCTGACAGGAGTAGGCACCGGAATATTCTTAGCCGCACTACTTTTCGTGCAATACCATCCTCACCCCGTCCCTTGTATAACGCATATTTTCTATAAGTAATAAACAGCTTGTAATGATTGCATATGCATACTTTCAACGATATCATTTGACTTATGTTCGTCTGTTGGTGCTTTTTGGCGTACACAATCTACATGAAAACATTTTTGGATTGATGAGAAAGTTAAGAGACCTAATTTAGAATGGCCAGAAATAACTCGCACTCAAGATAATTCTTTCAGCGAGACCGCCTGAAAAGGTTAGATAAGCCTCCTTTAGATTTCTAATTGCGAGAAAAAGTACCCAAAAAGTATGTAGAATAACACAGCATGTATTGACGAACTCTTAGAAGACCCAGCACACGCTGTGTAATCAATATTTAACGGAAAACTATCAATTTAATTAAAAATGACACTTAAATTCTCTCAGGCACCATTGGTTATGCTACAATAATCAGTGAATGATTATGCAGTAAATTTGCATCAAAAGAAAGGACAAAAATAAGCAAAGCAGCTACTATGAAATTTATCGTTATAAAACTTTGTCAGAATGCAATCAACAAATTCCACATTGCTCCAAAAGATATTGCTGGTGACTGGTAAGACGGATAACTCAAGGTAGGACTACGATTACATCTACATCTACATAAGTACCCTGCAAGCCGCCTTCCGGCGTGTGGCATTTGATTTTATTTATTTCGACTTTGGCTTTGAGTATGAGCCTTGGTTCAATGGAACGTCAGCCTCGTACGTCAGCCTTGGTTCAATGGAAGAGGGAGCAGAGACCAGAGTAAACTTGAGGGACGAACATAATTTAGTTCTTAATTCTCTTTCATCATGAAGAGCTATCACAAAGTTGAGGCCGAAACAGTGGATCATTTAGTTCTATTTACATCTAATTTATTTCACTGACTAAATGCAAATGTTCCATCGATTTATAAGGAATCATTCGTCACTTTACCGAGAATGTTTCTTAGTCTTCTCAAAGTCATACTTTTCTAGATACGGAAATTTGAATCTTTTCGCTATTTAGTATAGATCATACACGTAAGTCTCCTTTACCTTTAGTGCGAAGATACAAATTTCACCCCTTCAAGATAATTCTTCCAAATCGCCAGCATAAAACTCTTCCTTAAAGAAGGATCGTAATTTGGAATCCTCAAACGTGATAGTAATTTATCCCAGAGGCGTAAGATCACACTAAATTACTTTTAAGCGCATTTGTAATAAGAAAATAGTGCGGCGCTAAGTCTTCACTCAATCTACGTTGTTTCAGATTTTATTGCACAGATTTATCTAGTAATTACGATATACTCCAAAAAATTGGGTCGAGGAACAGAGAGGCGCCACTTGACAAACGTAGAACAGATATTGGTATGGTATTACCGCTAATAAAACAAACTTTGATGAACATTAGCAAATGTTCAGATTCCACCCAAATGCGATTTTGAAGCGATAGTCTTGTAATTGAGTAAAGGTTTCGCCTAAGGAAAATATCGTCGATGTGTGAGAGCTTGCATATGGAATTGAAACGAAGAATGGTAAAAAGAAATTATGCAAGAAGCAGCTGAAATCGAGGATATCGCAACGGAAAAAAGTCCGCGATTGAAACGAAGAAAGGATTTGCTCATCTTTAGTCCCCAGAAGCTAATAGCTTAGGCGTCACTCAATTCCATCCCTTTTTCCTTATGCCATGGGACTTAGAGCGCAAAGAACATCTGAGAAAACAGGGGCGCTGGGTTTTATAATTAAAACCACGTTTCACTTAACATGTGAGCGCAGCTGCCCAGCGCCGTGGGGGGGAGTGGGTTGTTGAGGGGTGCAGGGGCGCGTATTTATACCCGTGCACCTCCGCGAGGGGAGGCGCAGAGGCGGGGAAGAGCCTTGCAATGGAGGGCCCATGCGCGCCATCGCTTGGCGTGCCGCAGAAGCAGCACGGCGCCCTTAAGAACTTCGGCCCGGAGGGCGTACTTCGGATACGGCAATTTGCGCGCCTCTTCCGTGAATCCTCCCGTACATACAATTCCTTCCTTCCCATGCGACACCGCCTCCGACGCCCCTTTCAACACATTACTCTGGCGTACACCCTTTCGACTCTTTCTCTCCAATTTCTGCTCTACTTTATCCTTCCTTTAATATCCATCGCGGAAAGAGTTAGATCATCGGCCGCAGATCATTCAATCGAATATTGCTTACATACAGTTTATAAAGTTACTCAAGTTTCCAAGTTCATATCTTCATGAATGGATTTTTTCATATCTTTCGGTACAGATTGGAGAAAAACGTATCTTTCATTTACTTTTGCATTGTCATGATCACGGCTCTAATAATGTGAAAGCTACTGATGTGTGAATGATTCTTAATATTGGCATTCAGTTTGGTCACAACTTCTAGCATTCCGGCTCAGGGAGGTAATCAAAGGTCTACTTCACTCCTCAACTCGGAATGAGTCTCATTCCCTCTCCAAAGTTTTTGATAGCTAATTGTGGAGGAGCTAGGGTTAAAACAGGTCTTTGCGTTGAATGCATCGCTAAAGATATAATTTATATTTAAATGATCATATCTCTTGGTTTTGCATTTTGACTTTCGGAAGTTTTTTCTTCATAATTGGCAAACAGCTCTAAATAAAATATTCATCCGTTTTGGTGGTATAGAGGTTCACTTTCAAACCTAGCAAAGCTTGGTTGGGTTCGATTTTCAGGTGGTTGTTCTTGGTCGTCTATTGCTGTTATCCTTCACTTTAGGGTTAGCCCAACCAAGGGTGGCCGATGAGGGTAATTTTTTACAAGTAAATAAATGAAATCTTAAATCCCTTCAATCCGCTCTCAATGCCCTTTGCACATCCTCCAATGTATTTTCTTTCCTTTAAGGCATCCATCCTCATCTTACTTGTCTGCTTCTTAACTTTTTCATCAACCTAACTTAAGATGCTTCCTTTCCAATTTTTCCCGAATTATCTCAGATTCTAAAGCATTCTATATCCTAAAATCCGCTTTCGACCTTTTATTAACAAGGTTAAACATTAGAATAATCGCCTATAAAACAAAGTAACTTCATCATAGAATTTTTATATTACCTCATTTGTTTTTCATTTCATCAATCATTGACCTTTTTCCATAGAAACCAAAGTAATCTGTCTAAGTTAGTCTGCCGTTTTGGATGTATTAATATACCAGTGCCTCTACTATTTCATGCATTAATGATTATGAAAATTACTTAGTACTGTTTCAATTAATGATTTTTAGTGGAAGTGCGCAAGGCATTTTTCAAACATTCTTCGGCCTTTGACAAGGAAACTCCTTCTAAAAGACTAATTCATTACCGTAATATCATGCTATGTCCGTCGGCACTTTCTAAAAAGAGTAAATATTTCTGTTTGGGAAATTAAAAAGATCATACATTGAATCACCCATCCCCTTAAGCATTCATCTTCGACATAGAATGGTTACTGATTCAATACAGTCCTTATTTTCACTCTCACAATGTACTCAATTTCATAAATGGTAAAAAAGAACTAACATGGCTACAAAGAAGGGCAGAATAGTTCCTTTTTAGCGCAATGTGCATAATTTATTTACCTCAAGAATAAGCGGTAGAGCTTCTCCACTAGTATTCAAAGTTTGGACAAGAGAATAACACTAGTTAGTAACATGATTATTCAAAGCCGCAATACTTTTAGGTGAACTTGAATACGAGGTTAAATTCACGAAATTTTTTAATATATATGGTACTGTACTTAAAATAATTACTGTATTTAAAATAATTAAAATTTTGCAATTCTAAATAAAAAGGAAAACTTTTATTTTAAACTTGACTTCTTCATCCTGAGAATCAGAACTGGAATTAACAAAACTAAGACTTAGTATGGGGTGAATTGTGAAACAGAATTTAAGGTTCTCGGAGGAGGAGAAATAAAGTTTGAGAAGCACTGCCTTACCGTTCCGCTAATCAAACGTATCCACTCATCCTTATCTTTCACTCTGTTACATTTCGACCTTTATCCTTAAATTTTCCCAAAAATGTGCTTCCTGGAAGATTCCTCTTTCCTTAATCATTTCTGGAGATTACTAGAGACAAAGAGTGAGCGGTTTCAATTTCGTCACAGCAATAAAATCGTTCGTCCATCCAGGAATCAATGGGTCACATTCTTAGCATCCCTTACGTTCCACTGCCAACATTCCACTACTACGAGTCATTCCACTACATGCTTTCTCTTTTCCATACAATTTGAAAAAAAATTGCAACGTTACCACGAGAGGAGATCCCTTAACATATCATTCTTTATTTTTTGAAATCAATCTAAATATCAGCCTGAAACAGATACGAACGAGAAGAGAATGAATTTACTGAATCCTCTTCATGCAAGGCTTCATCAGGAGGCATATGCGATAACTTCCAGAGTTTTGGACGACGAAGAACTACTTCGGAATACAAATTAAGTTTTTCTAGTAAAAAATTGGAACACATATTTTTAGATATGGTGAACATCGTGAATTTTCCTTGGTAAATGCAAATTATCATCAGAGATGAGGGAAAAATGTTCGGAAAGCCAATTAATTCTCATAGGCGATAGCGTCTGAGTATGGAAAATGTTGGCCGATGTATCGGCTCGCGGCAGTTTTCGCGGATACCTCGAGGGCTGATTTATTTGCCCACTGATAGCAGAAGGCTTAAATAAATGAAAGTAACGCAATAAAATATTTTCGGGGCGCTTTTCAAAGTCATCCTTTCAAAACTTTAATGGGGTAATTCAGCAGATATTTAATCAAAAAATACATGAGAAACTCAAAGAAGTCTTCTAGAGACCGCCAAAGATACCGGTTCAATAAAAACTACGAACTAGATACCTAGAGGAGATTCAAGATTTAATTTTATGGAATCGAGAGGGAAACCTACTGAAATTGAAACCGTTTAATAAAACTATTATTGTGAGAGATTAAAGTTATCCTCTCTGTAGAGGTATAAATTTTTAAAAATCGCATCTTTCGAACAAGGGAGCCTTCCGTCCACGGAGCCAGAATACTTGGTGAAGTGGATGACGTCTCAAATCCCTTGCGAGAAGGCGATGTGGAGGACGAAAGAAATTCACCAATTAAGCCGCTCTGCAGGGTAGCGAAGCCAAAACTAGTGGATGCGTCACAACTACCGCGCCGCTTTTCTTTTTGACTTCTTCAGCCGAGAGAGAGGACCGTATAAGAGAAAGGAGTGCATTTCATTTGGAACTAACTTCATTTATAGCTCTTGAGAGTGAAGGGCTAGAATGAGATGATCGGTGAGGAGAGGTATAAAAAAGGTGAAGGGTCAAAGTGAAGGCCTCGAGCCACGATAAAAGAATGACACCCTTATTCCAGCGGAAGAGCTCGCCAATAGACTGAAGTCCTTTGAAAAAGAGCACTGTGTCGATTTGAAGCTCTGGACATCTTTTAGATCGCGCGAAAGATGCGTTAAGTATTATTAGGAATAGAGCTAGGGATGGCGATACAGTGAAATAGTGCAGTCGTACTCCGTAAGGTTTCATTCAAGGCTGATCTAACGATATAAGCGAACCGAGAGTTGCTTGAGGCAAAGTTCTTGATTCTCTACTTGGTTGCATCAGCAAGTTGACGAAATGAATAATGCGAGGTTAGTAAAATGGAAACAGACTTTCGTATATATACTTCGAAGATAACGTTCCATAAATAAAGGAAAGAGAAATTGGAAAAGCCAAATCATTGTACTAGTCTCGTAATTTTCTCGTCTCCATACCCTTGCTAATACCTCGCAACGGTCAGCTTTCAAAGTGTAGCTGTGTAACGAAACGAAATTGCTATTTTCCTTTGCTTTAACACTTTTAAATGTCGTATTAAATCCGTTAAATAGGCATCGAATTACTAGTAAATTTTATAATCCTTTTCTATTATTCAAGCGAGCTTTGTTATAAAGCGATGGGTTCTGAAGACTAGAACATTCTGCGCTTCTATGAATCCTTTGAGTGTAGTTTTCTAATTGAATATCTACGAGGATAGTCCTAACCTAACAAATAAAAAACAAATAAATTGGGAAAAATGTCTTTATTTCTCAACATATTTTCCTTTTAGTTCATTGCACCCTCCCCAGCAATGTTAAATAGCTTCGATGTCCTGTTTATAGTGAGAACCGTCGAAATCCTCAAAATAGCCATTAACCGCAGACTCCACCTCTTCATTGTTGGCAAATCTTTTACCACGAAGCTTAACTAGTGAATTGTCTTGATGAAACAACATTTTCTTTTTCGCCAACTGCGGCCGTTTTTCCTTGATTTCAACACTCAAACCTTGTAGTAAGTTTGCATAATACTCGCTGTTATTGTTTTTCCGTTTTGAAGAAAATCAATGAAAATCATCCCACGCGCATCCCAAAAAACTGACGCCATAACCTTGCCAGCAGATTGAACTCTCTTCGCCTTCTTTGTAGACGATTCGCCCCTTGCAGTCCATTGTTTTGAGTGTTCCTTCGTCTCAGGTGTGAAATAATGGACCCATGTTTCATCCATGGTTATGAATTGACGCAAAAACTCAGTTTTATTGCTGTGAAACATTGCCAAACATTCGATTGAAACATCCTCACGACCCTGTTTTTGTTCCATTCTGGGCAAACGCGGCACCCATTTCGCGCATTGCTTTCTCACGTCCAAATTTTCAGTCAATTTGCGATGAGCAGCACTTTTTGAAATGTATACCATGTCTGCTATCTCGTGAACTTTCAGTCGACGGTCATCCAACACCATTTTGTGAATTTGTTTCACCATTTCTGGCTTGGGCACCTCAATTGGTCGACCACTGCGATGTTCGTATTGGCAGCTCGTACGGTCTCGTTTAAATTCTGCCACCCAATATTTTATTGTTGCAAACGAAGGATCAGACTCTCCTAGAGTAGAAGCTAGCTTGGCTTTGATATTGATTGGACTAGACCTTTCAAATGAAAGTATTGTATCACATAATGATGACCATTTTTTTTCGTTTTACAAATTCATGGAAAGGTTCTACTATTGATGACTGTCAAAAAAGCCCTTAGCAACGTAGCAACTTGAAACTTGAAACTTTTTAAAAGGCTTTTTAAGGTTGGTACTTGAACGATAGTAATTTTTTCAAACAACAACCACCATTTCTCCCAATAAAGACGTTTCTTATTATTATTATTATCTATATATCAGATCGAGTACTTCTGGGACTACCATCGTATTAAACGCTGTTTATAAGAGGAAATGATTAATTTTTTCCGCCATAATTTTATTTTGTAGCATTGGCCGAGTAATAACCAGATTCGTCATTTTTTTCTGAAATACCAGTAAATTTTGGAGAAGATAAATTAGATCACCAAATATAATGTTCCAATCTTTGAATATGCAACACCGATTCAGTAACAATATCTTTCCTTTAGAATTGCATAATGAAACAAACAGAGTAAACGTTGTCAAACGGTATGTAAATGTCGCAATATTGATATAAATATATCAATATTTCACCGGCAAATGTTAATTTTTTAAATAAAGTGGAAAAAAGTATGTAAAACAACATAACTTATCGAACATTCTGTCTCCAAAATTTTCCAACAACTCAAAAAGGAAGCTTATCACAGACACTCACTTACAGCAAAGAAAATATCAAGGATTACATGTAAAGAAATGAGAGAGCCTCTAAGCATGAATTATGACGAGGAAATGGCCCATGGAGATGAAGATTTTATGAACGAGGAATGTATTTAAGGCAGAGGGTAAACTTTGAAAAGAGGATTTACATGATAGAAATTTAAAATTTTGATTGCACGTTTCTAAGAAAAATAGATTTAGCATAATGCGAAGATATATATGACATAATAGGCATAGAGACTGCCTTACGTATTAAAATATAGGCCAGGTTGAGATATACGCCCCTAAGTCGGCACGACATTAGGGTTTAATATAACGACCTCTTACCTAAAATATGTATGGAAAATAAACTCTACTTATAAACCACAAAACATTAAGAAGCGCGTTGATAAGTGTTTCTCAAAACAGCGCTCAATGGCCAAATCTGTGCAGCTCCGCCGTCTATTAGAGCGTTTTCGAAAGTCAGTTTCATTATCTTCGTCGCAAGTCGTCGTAATATTTTACTCCAGATTCCTCTTCATAAAGATTCAAGGATTATAATGGTATAAGTTATCCCGTGCACATTGATGTCAATTTTTAGTATTTTCTTCACTTTAGGTAAAAAAATTGCTTGAATATGAGGATATGTCATTTTGATATTAAGTATGCAAATAACCGTATTCATTAAAACCGAGTATTGTGAAAAATAAAAGAAAGGTTTGTTAAATAGCATTACATTTACCCGATGATTTTCGCGCAAAATTTGGCCAACTTTGACCACCAGGATAATTTTAATGTACAGAAATCAACATAAATTAACTGCATTATAGTATAGAGTATATTCAAGAGTGTTCAAGCGAAGTTTCTATGCCCGCACTCAAAAAACCATTTTCGTATTTTTGGAGGGCCTTTTTCGATTCTCGCCCTCTGTGCGTCGTCGAAAATTTCCATTACCGCCCCCACGAGGCAATAAATTCACAATGCTTTAATAAGATCGGAGTCAACCTTCCGCATTAGTAATTACAAAGAACCATTCAAAGGCTAATTTCCTCTTCCTTTTCAAATCTGCCTAAGGTAAGAAATCGAGCGAGAAAATAGCGCGGAATCGATGGATAGAAGAGGTGAATTCCATAATGAGAGCGTGGGAGTCATTTGAGGATCATGGAAAGGTTTATCTTCCTTGGGCACAGATTGAGAGTGATAATAAAGGGAGTGTGTGCAAAGAAGGCGGGGAGGGTTCATTGTACTTCCCGCTAGAGGTGAATGGAGAAAGAAAAAATTGGCAATCAGGACTGATTGTTCTCTGCCCAAGAGCTTGTACCTTCCTTTTCTGCCACCCGCAGTCTTCCAATAGGATGTCTAAATCAATTCCCTACCCCTTTTCAATCTTTCATTCCCTCCGGTCCATTCTGGGACCCTTTCCGATTCACACGCAATTAGCTCCACTCGGGATGTGCCAATATAGGTGACAATAGCTCAAGACGCTCAGTTCCAAGAAGGGAGAGCGTAGAAGTTGTGGTGACGTCACGAAGCCTAATGTAAGCGCATGGTGCTTAGGGGTGATGAGAAGTGCGTGAATGCATTTCGGAAAGGCTTTACCAAACGGCGACTTGTTAGATTTTATATATCCGAAAGTGATGTCACGAGAAGATTTATTTTTTGGGATCAGGCGAGATGCCAGCATCGTAAATGGAGACATTTTCCTACTCGAGGGAGAATTTTTCATCGCCTGAGGATCGGCCTAAGTAAATAGAAAAATATGCGTTTTAGATTCGAGAGACCTTTTAATACTACTTTCGGAATACCTGCACGGGATGTCTCAAGAATTGAGTTTTTGGCACTGTTCCATATTAAATTTTCAATTTTTCCAAATTTTAGCGCATTACAAGCCTGAAATTTTAATAAAGCTAATGTATATAAGTTATAACAATATTTATATTATGCTGTCATACGCATATTTACCGAATTCATCACTCCGCAGCAAACCTTACGAAGCTTTAGCTGTTATTACTTTGCGTTTATTCTTCTGACAGAGTTTACTGCATTTGGTTTATATTTTGTCAAACTAAAGTTTTTTTCAAATTAAACTGAAATTTTAAAGTTTGCGGAAGTGAACAAATTTTCGAATTAATATCTAAAATTTGAAAGAACAGCTGCGATGAGGGATTTTAGGAGAATCAAGAAAAAGAATCCTACAATATCAGATTCAGGGTTGATCACATTTCGGTGTATTTCTTTAATGCAAAATAGTAACTACACATATTTTTATACTGTTTTTCTCCAATTTACATGTTACATTGAGAAGATAATTCACAAATTGTTATGGAAGTGGCAAATTATTCAAATATTATTTGTTGCATTTATATTAAATTTTCATTCTTGAGCTTGAGTGAAAATATTTATAGCATACAGAAAAAATGAAGCTGTATGCGAGTAACCCGTCAATTATTTCGATTTTTAGGAAAATTAATCCCGATGACTAGATTTTAGCGTTAACTGGTAACTCCTTCGTCAATCTTTTTAATTTCATGGTTTGGTACCCTCTATTAATATCAAAGGATGTTAAAGACGGCTGCAATAAATTTGCCAAGCAAGCAAATTTCAAGCATTTTTATATTCCCTTAATCTTTAATTTTCTTTAAGAACTCGAACTTTTCCTTAAAATCATTAATTCTCTAATACCACAAAGAAAACATTGTGTTCTATAACTTCATGCAAATATTCTTCACTATCGCAACATCACTGGACAAATTATCGGAAGCTCGTTTCTAAATACCGTCCCCATAAAACACTAATTTTTCACCACGTTATAATCTCTACTGAAACCCGACGCCAAAGCACTCTACAAAGACTATTCTTTTCCAATTACTATGATTAATGAATCTCTGGTAAAAATAGCAATTCGATAGATTTAAGAAAAACAAATAACTGAATGTAGAAGACCGATATTGGTAATAATATTTTTTAGAAAAAATTTTGAGTTATTAAAATCATACAAGGGAACGATAATTCCGTCTGAAGTTGGAATTATACTAATTATAATTTATTTTATCCAAATCCTTTGTGTCCTTAAATTATTTAGTCTCTGAAACGATAAATTAAGGTTGTCGAGCCTTTTTTGACCCGAGGGATACAGTGGGAACTTTTTCAACAAGGATCCTTATGATATAACACCGTTATTTTAGAGCAATCCATCCATAACTTATATTACAAAAACATTTCACGTCAACAAGAATATTCACGTAAATGACACCTAAACATACCGTCGAAACTGTGAATCAAATCAGATTCATGAGCTACAAGATTGATATGGACAACATCGTACGCATATATCGATTTACAAAACCTATGTCATCTTTGTATAATCTAAGGTTACAAGTTTCTGAGACTAAAATTTATTTGCCACAGTAAAAGAAATTTGACGGGATTAAAATTTTAGCGATGCACAACCTGGCTCACAGGCTGTATATTGGGTACTCGGCAGAAATAGATAAGAGTATAATGGCAATTATAGAACTTTCTCTCTGTGTGTTCCGAACTGATTCTTCCTCTCAAAGCTTTACCGTCAATTAGTCCGACAACGAGGTAATCTTCCGTTATCACAGCTGGTATTTGCTCAATCTACCGCCGTGCCCTCACCTCCGCGACGATAGCAATTACATTCGAAATAGTCCCGCGGTTGAGTCCTTCATCGAGAGCAATCGATACAACTGATTCAGCAGAGGGAAAGTCGTATAAGGGGGCCCACCGTCGCGGAGGTCAGCCGCCATCGGGAGCCCGGTCGAACGGGGTGTCTGGCCAATAAATAGACCGCGAACCCATCCCTATCGGCTCTCTTTTTCAGCTGCGAGTGTGCCCACCCGTGCATGTGTAAGTGCGTGAATTTATGCGAGCGTGAGAACCGAGAAGACAGAGGTAAACGCATGGTGGGAAGAACAGGTACCCTTAACTCTTAAGGTACCCTTCTTGTTCCTATGATGAGGATACACTACGACGTGTCTCTCTTGGGCAATTCATATTCGAGTCATTAAAGTACAGATAATTTTTAACAAGATATTGTTAAAAAGAAAGATTTTGATCAAATTTTCCCAAATCTTCTTGTTAGAAATTCGAGTACAATATTATGTATGAAAACTGACAGGAATCATAACTGACAAAAATTACTTTTCTGCCCACAAGATTGAAAATTTTAGAAATATTAAATAAAAGAAAACTGATACCATTAAAATTCCTAATATCGAATGAACGAACATTTGGAAAATAAAGTGAATTCAACGAAAAATCGAAATTTTGAACCACAAAAGATTCATTTCTTAAATGAGGCTATCAGTTAAATATGGAACAACATCAATCTAATTTACAGGGAAAGTTAGTTCTTTACAAAAATTTCATCGTAATTTACAAAATTAGTAGTTAAAATCTGGAAGATGCTGATAAAGACTCCATAAAAGAAAGAGCTGAAAATCATACCTAACAGAAAAAAACCTCCCAAATTTTCATCCCTGTGATTATGCAACCGAATCACCACCCGCAGCTACTCCTTGGAGGAGACCAATTCAGGACCAAAACATTAAACTCTCTCCATTTACAGCTCAACAGAAGCTTTGTTTCGTCTCTCGCATTCCTTCCTCTTTATCTCTCTCTCGTTTTCGCAGCACACCCCTCTACTCTGTTGCTAACTCATTAAATGTCACACCACTTCCCTCTCAGTTAACTTGCTCCTCATGCTCTTCTCTTCCTTCCATATCCCACCCACACAAACTTCCTCATCACTCACCTCATTTAACTCAACATAATTTGCCTCTAAAACGACTTACTCCATCCATGTATACCATACTCCGTCGTTCACCATAACTTCCACCACATTCTCGCTCGGTGACCACTCGTCTTCCAAAAAAACTGCAGTCGCACTAGAATCCTACTTCTTTGATATTGTTTTTTATACTGCATACATTTCTTATTTATCCATCCAAATTCATCCTGACCTTGATATTAACCGAGCTGTTCTTGCAAAAAAGTTTTTAACCCCACTTCAAATTTCTTCAAAACTTTACTCCCAATTCANAAATGTTTGCAACGTTTTCAAGGTCGAGGAGAAGCTGTCTTGATTACTACACAGAAGCCCCGGAGATAATTTTACTGAGATTCCCTGGAGAAGAGTAGTGTACTCGGGAAGCAAGTTGTTTTTACTTATTATCTCGCTATTTTTTACGTATTCAAACGAGTGAAATTTATTTTCCTTGCGCTATCTTGATAGCAAGACATCCTTAATTCATCCCAATATCCGTTGAAAGGTAATAAATTTATTTCTCTATGAAAAAAAAGTTTTAGTAGACATGAGGGTTATGTTGCATTTTCGAATTTCTATACAAAATTACGCTTCAAGTTTTCATTTAATTTAGCAGATGTTTTATAATTCACAAAAATATGGAACTGCATGGATATGCGAAAATGCGGTCGAATCTGCATATTACATCTAATCGTATCTATCCTCTCTTAGCATCTAATGCCCTCTCTCATTCTCTTTCCGTCTTCCGCCTCCCTTTCTTCGGCGCTCTTCACTTCCCACTTTCTACCTCAGTTTCTTCCTCGTAAACTCAGGCGATTTCCAGTTTTTCTGAAGCTTTTATCCTCACCAACTGCCCAGCGAATGGTTGCATCCCTCGTTAAAGTGCCAGAGACACCAATAAATTCGTAAGATATTTCCGAGCCGTCACTTTGCAATTCACTGAAAGGTGAACTAATTTCATAACTTGCAAACGAAATGCAAACATTCAATATTGTACATTGACGATGACTCCTCATCCGATATTCTCTAAGTATATAAATTCAATAAAAAAATGAAGAATAAACGTATGTAGAAGCTTGAATGCATCTGCATGTTATCAATGAGCAGAAAACTACAGATAATAACTGTAAAAGACGAAATCGCTAATACCATGATATATTAACAATAAGAGAATACCTTAAGTATTTACCAACGGGTAAGCAAGACTCCTATCATATTTCAGCCTTAAAGGCGTATTTTTCTCCACCTAAATTACAAAGCTCATCTTCCTCATTAAAAATACTTCGTCACCAGGCTGAAATATTTTCTTTTAGTTCAATCATTACATCATTCCAGTACATCCAGAATCAAGTATAAATTATCCTTATACAGTTCATCTACCATTACTCAATGAAACTATTAACGAATTTACCAATCCTATAATTATCAATACTTTTAAATCACAAATTGCAGCTTATAAACATAAATTCTTCTGTGTTATAACTTTTAATTAGACGAGTTATTCAACAATTAATACACGTCGTAGAATTTTATTTAAATATAATAAAATTTAAATAACATAAATAAAGACTGATTGGGTACAACAATGACTCCATTTAGTAGTAGTGTTAGTGCTAGTATTTTAAAATTCGATATGAATTTATACCATTCCCAGAAACAGTATAACATAGGGTAACAAATCTTTACTTGGATCTTTTCATCGATAAATAACTACTGCTAAAATCAAACTTTGTTAACTATCATTTCCTAATCCTTTGAAAGGATTCTTGCCTGCAGCTACTGCTGACAATTTTTTTGCGTATGTTAATATGACTTTATGACTTGATCAAGTCTTTTCTATAACCTTTCACTGGGACAGCATTGCTTTAGCCCCTCTCTCTTCAGCAAACCTCTCCTTAGTTAAGAGGTTTAAAACACCCCTAGATCCGTTTCGTCGGCGGTTTGTGCCATACCCACTGAGACCGAAACAGAAAAAAAGGTAATGAAGCAGATTGGAAAGAATTTTTAGTATTCTCCTTCCTCTGAAGAAAATAGCAATTCTATTGGAATGCATGTAAGATTATTCCTCAAGACCGTTTAATCCGTTTACTGCCCCTGTATCCTGTTTCGGTCTCAGAGGGTAAGGCACGAACCGCCGGCGAAACGGCTCTTGGAGTGTTTTAAACTTTATATTCATTAACAGACGTATTCCAATTTTCTTTCCTCAGAAATCCATCTTTTTCCTCAGCAAGTCCTCTTTTCCTTCAAGAACCCGCTACCTGCTCCTTACCATCAGCATCAATTTTTTCACCACCCATCTACTCGGTATCTCTTTCTAACAGTCCCACTTCCCCGCACTGCAACTGCTCCCCTGACTTCAACTTTGAGCGCAACTTGAGTCAAAAGTATTGCTTACAGTATGGTTCGCCATTTAACACTCCACCTTTCCTACGTAGTAATGAAAAAATCAATATTCACCCCTATTCTCAGGCACAGCCTCCCCTATTTCAGAGGATCTCTGCGGATAGTAGAGGGTGTTCCCGAGGGTGGAGGGAGAGACGGACGAGCATGATGATCCCTTAGGGTAGGGCAGTTGAGGGAAGGACGTCAAGGAGCCTATGGTGTCGAAGCATGATTGTATGGCCATGTGTTATGAGCTGATTAGGCTAATAAAAGTCACCTGAGCGGAGTTAACTGGCTCAATACCGAATCTATAAGGAAAAGAATCACGGCTGTAGTAAGACAGACTTCGAGAAAAAAATTCCTAATAGCCGTTGTTTGCGAGCGAGCTAACCTTTACAGATTTCCCACCAGCAGGGGTTAGGGTTCTCAGTGGTCGCGCTTTGCAAGTATTGCTCTCAATCAAATCAGCCTGAAAGGGTAAATGCCAAATTTTATGTGTTTTATTTTAGAAAGAATATTGCAAATATATTATCGGCCTGAGATTAACTAGACGTATCCGTAAATTTAAAAAATTCAAATTTCTAATACAATCAATAGTTAAAACGAAATGTCACGATGTCATGTTTACAACAAATTGTCAATTTATTGGACACAGCTCTCGCGAAGAAGAAGATACCTCCGCAGAAAGAAAAGAAATCGCAACCTCATGTTCAGAAGACATCAAAATCCGACAACAACAAGACTCTAACAAGCTCATTATGAACTTCACTAAAATGTAGTGGGTAAAAAATGTTAAATAAAATCAAATCATAAAGGAAACAAAATCAAAAAAGACGAGATAATAGGAGAGTGGTAGATAACTAATTAATGGGTAAAGATAAAAGAAAAAGGCTTGAGGAGAAAGAAGAGTTATCTTGTAACCAAGAAGAGGAGAAATATGAGACATTTACAAGAGAGAAACTGGGTAGGGTAGTTGTGCCCCAAACTCATGAATGAAGGAATGAAAAGCTCGAGGTTGAAAGTTCTATGATGAACGATAACATTCACACGAAAATCACTTTAAGGATTAACAAGTAAAATTCGACAGTCTTTTTTTTGGGAATCCAGGGAAGAAAAAACATCTTTTTATAATAATTTATAAAGTAAAGTAAATGGTAGAAGAAATATTTTTACAGTTGAGAGACGAGTAGAACTACCTTGATGGGAAAAGAAACAGATTCGCAGCAAAAGTTTGAGGCAGAGAGTTATACAACGAGGGAGTTGGATAAAAATTCAATTTCTGGAGAATATGGTATCACAGTCTTTCATACACTTAATCCTTCACCGGTATAAATATTTGAGAACTTGCGTGCTGATTTTCGAAAAGAAGTTGATGAAAGTTATGAGGAGCAGAAAGGGGCTGGTATGAAAGATTATCGACTCTCAAGTGACGGATGTTACGCAGAATGTAATGTATTGCCGTTAGCAGCCACTAAGTTCTAACACCCTCCCCTAAGTGGGATCATAGTTTTTAGCTACGAGTGGGAAGAAAACTTGCATTATTCTTACAATTGCAAAGAAACCTTGAAATAGGGTAACGCATAAGTATGAAATAGGACATATTTTTCCTGAAACTACTACGAGACTCTAAGACGTTCATCGTAAACTAACGAAGCAAAGGTAACCATTAAATAAACAAAGACGTAAGCACTCGCACTTCTAACAAAATATGCTCCAAAAAGAATAAAGGCAAGTATGAAAGCGGCAATGAAATACAGTTAAAATTTAAGAAATAGTAAGTAACGCTTCAATTATAATTATTAGTGCCAAAAACCTGTGCATCCTAAAATAACCTCGAGAGAAACAGAAACTCTTCATAGACAGGAATAATCAGTGAACCCAGCATAAAACGCAATGAGATCTACCCTAATTAAGTTAACTTAGAAATTATATGTAAAGAAACAACTCTTAGAAAGAAAACTGTTATTTCAAACTTTTTACTTAGTTCCGAAATAAAATTTTAAATGCGGAGTAATTTCGTCATCCTGACGCTGTTAAATGGAAAAACGTAGGGAGAATGAGTAAAGTAGCAAAAGAGAAAGAAATCATAAGATAAACTGAAAAATAAATTATACAAAGAAGGAATCATATTATAACTGTAGTACAAGTGGGAGATCCGTCAACATACATGGGTATAATATGCATTAACATATATTATTTTATGTGTGCGCTTATCCATTCGTAGGTTATATATCATGATAATATACTGTAGTTATCGACGCAAACATGACTGCGGAAATGTGAACGATCGTAGATAAATATGCATACGTATAATCTCGGGTACTTAAGGGGAGAAAGAATCTCATAAGTTGGGAAGAGTAAAGAAAATTCCTTACCCCAAGAGGGGAGCAATTAAAAAGAACGGCCGCAGGATGGGAGTGATCTAAGAGAGACGAGGGACTCAGTAGGAGGACGAATTCAAAGGCATTTGGAGAAGAGAGGGAATTGCAGGCCGAAGAGCAAAGAATAGAAGAGTGAGGAAAGAGTGATGTGAGGGAGATAACTGAAGAAACAGAGGCGGGCGACTAAAAGGGATGAGGGGTGGAGAGCCGTGGGGCAATGTGGCAACATCGCAAGATCCACGAGGCGCCGGAGCCAGGCGCCTATTTTTGACCGCAGCCTCCCTCGGTTGCGTAGCGTGCCCTCCCCCACCGCCCCCTCCGGCCGCCGCATACGCTCCTCCCGCCCCCACCCCACTTCCGCATTTCCTTCTTTCGATAGGGTTTGTGCGCCTCAAACCGAATGCACACACCAAACACCCGATGCAGAATCGCGTTTTCCACCGTCGCCATCTGGATAATGGCCGAATGTTGAGGAAGATTCGAAGTAGTGGAACGTGCTGTCCTGTTCGATGCGGATGCAGTTTTAAAGGAATCGAACGTCAGTGGTCGGGGGTTTTCGAAAGAAACATCGCTGCGCTCGTGGGAGTATATGTGCTAGAAAATAATGCCGCTTTGTCGACCAATAATTCTCCAAATCGATTTTCCTTTTGAAAATGCGCACTTCTCTTCCTTTTGCTGCTCTTTGTTCACTTTCTATAGGAAACTTTCCCCCGTTCGATGAGCAATATGGTCTAATTATGCGATGCCAAAGGGGTGATTGTTCGATGGTGATAGGGATGGTGAATGTAACAGGATGGCAGGCTTCATACAAAGAGGAAGATGGAGGATAGCTTTTTTAAACCGATAAACGAATGACGTAGGAAAGCATATTTAACAAAAGTTCCTTCTATGGTTTACACAACTGATTGCAAATTTAATAAAAATTGTAAATAGAATTTATGCGTCTCCTTTTTTTAGAGTCATAATAATTTTCTAATTTTGAAACGATTATTGCCTGATGAACCGCGGTAATGCATCAAATGCCCGAAGTGATCCTAAGCTGACAAGTATTATTTTTTTCAAATTTAGAAATTGCTTGAATTCACTCATCGATTATCCCTTAAACTTTTCATCGCTTTTGAAAATAATCTAATTAGTTCCCTGTCCCGCAGAATAATCTTTTGAACACGAAATGAATAGATCTCAGTAAGAAAGAAAATTTCTCAACGAACGATTTTTCATTGGTAAATAATGTACAATTGGAAATTAAAATTATCACTTGGAATTACTTTTGACTGGATGAAATGTAAGCGCAATACTTTTCATTACGTAATTCTTTCGAGTAGCGATCCTATATTCTACAAACGCAAACTTTCCATTTTGTGGAATGGACAATAAATAGGGAAAGTTAAACTAGAAGGTCGTCTTGACATTTACATTAGTCCGAATCCAAAACTGTTTCAAAGCAATTTCGGAATTTAGCTCAAGTATGGAATATGTCAAACATGACATCTATCATAAAGATTAATTATTATCCTTAAGATAGTACTAGCGGAATAAAGAAGTGAGCACTAAAGACTTTTCAAATAAATTAAGAAAACTGCAGAAAATTTAATATACTATATATTAAAGCTCTTACAGAGAACGAGTTTTGCCCTAATGCAACGCATGACGATGTGTCTACGATGGAATCTCGAAAGCTCTAACCCTTACGGTGAAAAGGCACTTGAGTGGCTTCGGTAAACATTTCGTCGACGCTTTCCCCAAACCTCAAGGATAGTTTACCAACGATTTTCCGCGAACTCTCCAAAAGGAGAATGCATCTAACTACGGTAATATCTGTATGTTTCACTTATGACTCGAGTCCCACGAAAATAACACAAGCGGGAATGTAAGAAAGCTTTGGGGTAGCGTCGAAAGAATTGAGGCGTAGGAAACCTTCGCTAAACTTTTCCGATCAAAAATACGCTGTGGAACGCCGCGCAAATAAACGCGAACATCGCCGATACGTAAGCATCGCTCCGATTTTCTTTCTACGGAAAACCAGCCTTATTTATAGTAGTAATTTTTCACGAGCGAAATACATCGGGAGAAAAAGGAATCGCGCAAAAGGTTACGCAAAAAGCACCGTTCCCATCCGCCGAGGTATATATCGCACGAAGGATTCCCTCAAAAAACACCGAAACAAAAAGATAAAAATTAAAGATTTTTTCCGAGAAATAGAGAGGAAGTCCGGAGGAATGAAAAGATGTCGAAAGAGTGAACCGGGAGAAGGGAAACACCAAAGACGCAAAAAAGAGAGGTGGCACGATGATGAAACGGATAAGAAGAACAGCTGCAGACATGGTTACTGACAAAGTGCTCCCTCACACAGCATTTCTTTTTCGGCGGACGCAGGCCTAGGGGTCGAAGCAAAAGACCTCGAGGTTGAGGCACCCGTGACCAGTTTTCATTTGAAGAATCCCAAATCCCACTTAAAAAAGTCCGAGGAGTAACTCAAATCGTCTCCGAGGATATGGTCCCATCGCCACGTGACCCACCCACCTCCACTTTGAAGCGTTTTCTCCGATAGAAAAGGGAGAGGCGGAGGAGGAGATTCCCGCGGGGGTGGCCGACGGGTGGCGCGGAGACGCCGTCTTTTTTCACCCACGGCATCCAGCCTCCAGATTGCGAAACAGCTAGCTCAGCCTGGATAAGAAGAGAAAGGAGGAGCGGGAGGGAGAGGAAGGAAGGAAGGAAGAACGAGGGAGGGCGGACCAAGCGACGCCAGCCCCTAGATTGATTTAGCTGCTCACCGAGCGGGCATTGAAGGATACGGTGCAGGGCGGTTGGATGCCGCACTGCAGCCCCACGACTCACGCCTCGGGTGAGAGCGGCAGTTGGACGGGAGGGCACGAGAGTCACGAAAGGGTGACAATGGGAAAGGGGATGGATAGGCCGAGGGATTGCACGCGAGCCGCTCTCTCACAAAAGGGGTGTTTTGGTACGTGACGATATTGAGAAAGGTGAAGAATTTCGCCGCTTGACCTAGGACACTTCGCGAACGTTATCTCAATCAGTACTAGAACGAGTTAATTCGCCGCTGCATAAAAACTGAGGCGACTTGCTTCTTCATTACCGATTACTTCTACTTTTTTATGAGCAACTGGACCGCGAGGAGGAACGTAGAGTATCACTTGGTATTCCCTGTAATAGAGAAACACTCCTGCTATGAAATTTCTAATGCTCACTAACACAGGGAAAGTCGCTCTATATTAGAACCGTTTATCTAGGGGAATTGCCGATTACGTCATTCGCAACTCTCTTTAAATGGGAGATAACTGCCTTTTCTAAAAGTGTGCATGGGACTGAATCAACGGAGCACGCGCGTTTAAACTATGACATTGTAAACCAATATCAATTAACAAAGCGATTTTAAGGGGCATAAAGGGGATCTTAACTATAGTCACAAAATAAACCTAATTTTCCCTTTGCAGCGCGTTATCAAATATGAGAAAATTAACCACTTTTTAAAGAAACGGGCCTGAATAATATATCAACAAGGAAGAAACTATGAACATTAAGAAAAATAATAACATAAACAAGAATAATGCACCAACAATAAGAAATGACATAACTGAGTTCACTGTAAGTAATATCTGATACATTTAGAATAAATTGATCCTAGTTGAGACGTGAAGAAATGGACATAGAAAACTACTCATATGCTGAAAATAGTTTATTCTTCATTACGTATTTTGTGGCAGAATACAAAAGCTAGAGAAGAAGGACAGTTTCGGCTTAGGTAAAATAATTCATTGCAATGAAAGTCATTTTCATAAATAAGAAATGAAAAACTTTACAGTTTCCACACAGATTTTACAAACGACCGGTTACGACTCATCCAAGTCAACATCAAGTACAGTTCAACCACGAACAATAATGCTATCAGTCAAAATCAATCCAAAGAATTTATTTCTACGTGAGTAGAAATCAGAGTAGAAATTTTACTCTCAGAAAACGCGATAGCTAAGAGTAATTCAGTACTTATGTATACATGTCTAGTTAATATCTGCAGCATAAAAATTCCAAAAAAAACCTCCAAGTATCAATTTCAGTTTCTCTTTCTGAAATACTAAGAGAGAGATAGGAAATTGAGGTGGAGTAAGCGATCTCCAAGAGCCACGCGCCTTCATCACATTTCCTTATCGCACAAATGGAATGTTCAAACGGATCAGACTACGAAAGAGATAATGACAAAGAAGAAGCAACCACAAAAAGGTAATTCATTTTCAATTACATATATCGTCAAATTCGTCACACTCCCCGCGCTTCGTAAAAAGGAGATGACTACTTCAAACATCCATGTGACAATTCCAGTAAATGTACAATTCTGGAAAAAAAATAGCAAATTGCCCATGATTTCTCTCTGAGCACCATTTATTGCGTGTCTTGATCAGAAATTCCGCACGCCACTTCCGCTGAGACTTCAAGAAGGAGTTGACTGCACTGTGAGTGCGGGCGTGCTTCCAAGCTGAGCAATCACCGGAACGGAAAATGAATCCAATCCTACGATGAATGAATGAGACGCTTGCCGTATCGAAAAATTTTCCATTACATTAAATCAGTCGCCAAAATTTTAAGGACGTTAATGTGTGTTCTCGCTTCTGTCTTCATCGAGCCAAGTAAATGTAATCATTCATTCGGCTATTTAAATTCTGTATTGTTTTGAAGAGAATTAACGATGATAATAAGAGGAGATTTTAAATGGAAATGCAACTGAAAGATTCTAAATAAAATTGGGGTAAAATAATTTCTAGAAAATCGAAAATAACTGTCCTCATGTTCAGTCCATTTGGTGAATAGCATAGAAAGAATAGGTTTTGGTGAAAGGCTTCCGGCCAAAGAAATTACTCAGATAATTAAGGCATACTAATAATAATCCATACTAGTAGCCTATCCCACAATACTAATTTTTAAATAAAATAGAATTTATAGTATTTAATTTCACACCCTAGAAAACTCCGACGAAGGCTCCCGGATGGCCAAGTGGGTTACGCGTTTGACTTCAGTGACAGCGGTCCCGGGTTCGATTCCCGGTGGGGGCCTACGTGCGAAATGACCTTAACTGCCGAAGCAGTTTTAACATTACTACTACTACTACTACTAATATTCCGATGAAATAGAGGACAAAATTATTCCTGAAATCTCATTTCATTAAATCACATAAAATATACAAAATTAACTTCTTTAAAAAATGTTCATTGCCTTTTACTGCTGTTGAAATACTCAGTTTACTGTTTCATCGAATAAAAACTTTACCAAAAAGTACGAAATATTATAAATACTACACTCAAAGCTTACAATTAATTTATTCGCTTATTCTGCAACCTGTGAATAACTTCAACATTGACGCTTTCTACTATTTTTCTTACCTTCGATTTAAAAAATTCACTGATAAACTAAACGACACGCGACACTGATTGCTATGGAATCATCGCATTTGTTGATGAGGTTGCTATCGTAATGCACGCAATACCAATTGCAGTATTAAAAATTCTCTGTATTTCTTTTTATACAAAATTATATACATACATAAATATGACTAAACAAAATATCTAACAATGGGAGCAACATTTACGATGAAAAATCTTTATTAGAACCTTAGTTGACTATCTTACTCTCTCCACCTGCTTGACAGGAATGATTAAAACCAATGGCATTCAGACATTATAATTACAAATAAAAGTTCATTTTAAAACATAAAAGCAATTTAATTCTTGCTCCCACTTAAAATCACTTCAAATCTTCAATTTGATACAAGAAGTGAACGTACGAAGATGAAACATGTCTAAAGTTTTCTCGTTATATCAACGCATTGTTTAAATCCGCATGGATTCTATGTCGATAATAAATGATAGCTTCATCGCAGTAACTCTTACCACAACATTCTAAATATAAAATATATAATAAAACGCGATATAACTCACCATTCATTAAAGTCCACTTCCACCTAATTCTTATATTGAATATTCCAACATCGTAAAAACACGAGCTCCTAATGAAACAATTAGCTATTGAATGACTTCCTGTATAAAAAACTTCCGGTTTGAATAACTTCCGGTTGCTATGGAAACAAAAACGATTCTCTTTTGTTTTTAATATGTAAACTTGTCAACAAACCATGACGTATGGATGGCAAGCTGAAAGCTTTACTTTCATAATGTTCGCAATTTTAACGTCTTAATTGCTAAAACTTGAGGAAATTCTGAATGAATAATCATCGAAAATAAAGATAAATACCAATGTATACTGACAAAGTAAAGAAGTTATTTCTGATAGACTTACGTGTTGTATTCGTCTAAATATATATATTTTACCTCATGCCAACTGTTCAAAGTTACATTCCACTAAGAATAAATATTTATTTTAAAAATGAAATATCTTCAAGGCTTTGTTTAAAGTTGGAGAATCATTTGTTGCCTCGATGAACTAAAATTTCAACCAAGGAAATGTTTGTCAGGCTACCATTATACTCCTTAAAGCGGAGAGGATTCGTCAATGTTTGAGAGTCGGTAAGATGAAGTGAAGGAGGCATTCCCTTTCTAAAATAAATCCTTGAATGAGAGGTTTGTCGCATAACAGCAGTTGCTTTAATGCGAAATGGGGCTGAGCAAAAGAACTCTGAAAGTGGAGGAGAATTGAATATTCCAATATTTCAAATTCGGTTGGTCTGGAGGAGGAGTTTTGAAGACATTTCTTGAAGAAATTAGGAGATCTACCTCTAGCATCAACTTAGATATAAAACTCGAAGATCAAAGCAGTATTTCCTTTGCCCCAAAAATGAAAACAATGAAATGTGATTTACCGACCTCTGGCGGAATCGTTAGCAGTTAACCTACCATCGCAATTATCCCGGATTCGAGTCCCAGGTCATGGAATTTTCCTGGTTAGCTTATGTTTGTAGTTATTGGCCCATTTTTACTGTCTGTGCCCACTGTTATTGTCTAAATGGATTTGGAGGACACCAGGAAATAAACAAAAAATATATTTTGAAAGCAAAGTTTTGGTACTAATCATCGTTGAACAAAATGTTTTTTAGAATTTTTAAAAATCAAAATTGAATACGGAAACAACAAAATATTTCACTTAGTTAACATTCTCTCTGAGAAAGCTCTATCCAGGAGAATAATATCATTGAGTATACAAAAATAATAGAGGGAAATTACTTTGCAGAATAATAGCATTGAGTATACAAAAATAATAGAGGGAAATTACTTTGCCTAATTAAGTGGAAAATTTATACTTCCTGAGATTTTAGATAGCTTCATTTTTTACTTCATATTGTCTCGTTGTTAAATTTATTTCCTGCTTTTTTGCTCCATTTTCTGTTAAAATAAAAATATTACAGAATTCTTCCAATAGAAATCATCGGTATTTCTGATTCCTTATGAATATCCTTGCACTTTGTCTCTTTCGTAAATCATGATGGAGAGCGATCTTTGAAAAACTAGTCCGATTCATCCCCTAGACATGACTCAAATATGACATCCTCAATACGCTCTAGTTTCCCCCCAATTAAATGCTACTAAAAGCCTCTTTCTTTCAGCATGGAATGTTTAGCTAAACTTCGCTGCAACACAAGCTCCCTCAGAATGAAGCGCAGGAAAGCAAATAAGATAGAAAAAGATAAGAGAGAATGATGAGGGAAGTGCGTCTGGCTGCAGGGAGCGCGGGATAGTGTTGTTTGTGGAGAGGGAGAGCAAATCGCGTAGTGCGTTATAGCTGCATCAATGAGGAAGGCAGTTGGTAAGGAGCGGAAACGCCAGTCAGCGACACGCGTCCCCCATCCGCCTCCGGGGTCAGTCCCAATTGGCGGGCGCGGCGGGGCAGCGCGGAACAGGGTGTGGGCGCCCTACATGCCGGTGTCTCCCCGCACCCCCGGCTTCTGTCGTATAAAGAGGCATCCGCTCCGTGACAGGGAAGCTGTTCTGGAGCACGTGTTAAAGGGACAATTACCCTCACGGATGCCGGGGATTATTCCTACGCTCCTGCGAAGGGAACGGAGCGAAAGGAGGCAACGCCTCGGGAAAGGTCAACCCGGGGCCACTGACGGGGCAAGTGGGTGTCGGTGGCGCATGACATGGCGTTCTAAATTGCCTCCGCCCGGGCACCCGAGGGAAGGACATCGCCCACCGCATCTTCCAGCGGCCGCGGACGCTCAACGCATTGTCAGCGGATTCAACGAGAAATTGCCTCCTCTCCAATTTCAGGCCCCACTGACCCGCCCCCGATACTTGATGGTCACTGAGAGCTCTGACTCATTGTCTGAAAAAATCCTGAAGGAAGGAGACGGAGGGGCCAACTGATGGCGCATTTTAACTTGAACCCTGACTAACAGGGCCGGCTTTGGAGAGTGGACGACAGGCGCGGCAATCCAAGCGACGATGATACCAGAATGTCAGATAGTTGTGCGAACCTTTCAAACTGAAAAACTTAACATTTATAAAACAAATCCAACACTGTTTCTAATTAAGTTGTAAATAATGAATTATTTTAAACAAATATTTGCTGATTTTTTAGAAATCAAATATTTAGTATAAAAACAGTATGTTATTAGAATTTATATTTATAGTATTTTATAGCATAGTATATTTAATTCTTAGTGTTTTATATAAATGTCTACCGATCTTTCTACACTTTTCTGGGTTCGAATCCCGACCAACCAGTCCAGAGTCCCTGCTCGTCCTTTGTGTCTGCGGACGTTCACATTCTTAAAACAGTATAATTGGTGGTCTCTATTTCCATTACAGAAATAACAGTAATAAATATTCATTAATAAAAAATTATCGAAATAACGAACAACTATCTCTGCTGAAAATAACGTAGGGTTACGTTGTACCGATGCCTAGATCAATTATCTATTTCAGTTGTGAAATATACAATTAACGACTGAGACGGAGTTTCACGACAGGTATGTCGCTTCGAAAGAGCAAATAACGCAGGATATGATGACATTTAAAAGAGTAAGTCTGCTAGAAAACAACTGCGTCTGATGCCTCAGGCAATTCAAGCATCAGAAGCCGATGCTGCTGATTACTGAGCAAATAGTCACGTTCTCCTACAATATCTCAGACGAAAATAACAAAATGAATCTTAATAATAATTCCGCAATTGTGTTTATTTTACATGGTATTTAAATGGTACATCTTTACAGATGATGGAGCGTGCGACTACAAATGCAGATCATTTTTCATACCAGTTCTGTTCGGATGTCCAGATAACGGGGCCTCCGGATATCTATGGGGGTAACGCGTTCGACTTCGATGAAAGTGATTCTGGGTTCCATTCTTGGTGGGGGCTCACGTGCGAAATGGCCTTAGCGGTCGAAGCATCTTAAAAAATGGATACTATTACTGTTCAGATAGAGAATGTACACACGCACAAAATTCAGTGTCTGAATCTCATGGGCTCAATCCTTATCGACGAAATAATGCAGTTAACCTTACGTTACTTTCTCCTCACCCTTTCCTTCAGTTGTTCAAGTTTCTATATAATTTCTGTTTGCCTTTCAGATCTGAATTCACGTGCCTTTTCCTCAAAACGAAGTTTAACTATCAGTAGAGTTCGCAGGTTTTTCACGCCCTCCTTCTTGTGGGTGTTTTCCTGATGTGGTGTATTTCTTCATAACTTCGAACTTAGTTTTTTTAACCCACAAAGAAATTCAGCGCACTTCAAGTTATCTCCTTTAAATTTTATACAACCAATGGTTAGATATAAGAAGATATTTTGAAGTCCTATTTACGAACTAATAAAGTCGTTTTATTATTATATTATTTTTCTTTCAATCCATCAGCGTTAATGGGTTGAAGTCATTAAAATATTCTAAATGTACATATCTAAACAAAGTAATTCACACTCTTTTGCAAATAAAACTCTGGATCTCTTTCTGTGGCATCTTTACCATATCACTCCTCTCATCACTGAAAGATCTATGAGATAAGAGATTTTAAAAGGAAATAGTACCATATTTTATTCATGTTCTTCAAAAAGCTTACTAGAATTCGTCAATTTTTATACTACTTGAGGAGTTGCTCCATTGGTTATCCTAGATAATTAAAAAAGTTCAAGACCACTGAAGTACTTCTCGGCATCATTAATGAATAGATAATAATTTAATAGTCAATAGACAGTTCAAATGCATCGATCATTCTCAGAAAGAGATGTTGGAATTTTCCTCTTGGTGTTCAATTTCTTCTTAGTAAAATGTTGTTTGCAAAGTACATTCCTGAGTTGTTACATCAAGGTCAACGTGTCGTAACCAAGAGCACTTAATTTGTCGAAAGGTTTCTCGTAAATTTTATTTTGAATTCCTTCTTATTTTCAAATACTCTCATGCAAATGAGGAAGTAAAACAGGATTTTGCAAGAAATAATATAATATAGCTATATAAGAATAGCTTTAAGATAGTTTAAAAGATTGTTTCTAGTTTTGATATTGTTTACACTCGAAATTTCTCAAATCACCATGTTAGGCCTAGATAATGAGCGAATCAATTCAAGGATCAATAGCATGTTAGGAAATTTTAGGTTTAGGTATTAAAAATGCTCTATAGTTAGTTATAACCTGGAAAGAATTAAAATTCGTGCCTAAAAATCGATTTGTAACTAAAGGTGCCTAGTTATGAATTTATCTGATACTATGCATCACTTGCCCTTTGGGTTACTTATAAAACTTATCTTATTAACTAAACTTATCTTAACTCAGCTTATTTAACCACTGAACTCAAATATTCCGAGACGGTAAGAATTTTGAATTTTTGAACATTTTCTACAAGTTATTCTGAGACGAAAATGTATGGGAATTCGGTATGAAGGCAGGATAGTAATATCCTTTACACGAATCCTTGGATAGAAACTGCATATAGAGCGGCGGTATAGCAACGTATGTTGTCTCTGTTGACCTTCAAACTACTTCCCCGCCTTGAACTAAGTACTTCCAGTCGCCAAGTCTCTTCAAACTACACCAATCCTAACCAAAGAACCTGAGTTAATATCGATGATTGAAAAAGGCAAACATAATTACTACAAAACAGTTTGGTGCCTAGATAGAGTATATACAGTATCAATTACGGGCAGTTACTGCACCCTTGAAACCTATAATCGAAAGTTGTGAAAATCAAACTGATTAGTAGGGAAACAAAAGGAGGTAGATCGTACTAATATGTATATGGCCTCACACTTCATCACGCACTTCTCGTCCCACTCTTTCCTGAACTACCCCCTACTCTTTCCATCTCCTCCACACACCCACTTTCCTCTCTCCGACTTCCTTTTCTTCCTGCACTCCCTATTCTCTTCTGTGTCTTCCCCTTCCAATTATAAATTATCCTGCAAATCCGTTATTTCCTACGCGGGAAGGCATCGGTGATAACATCCTAAAAACAATAGTCGTTCGACTCATACATTGCAGTCAAACAGATAGGAATGAATGGTTCTGAGTGACTAAGATCATAATTAGAATCGTCGTGAAAGAAGTGAGAGATAAACTATACGTCGTCACTTCTACGTCCTATGAAGGAGGCAATAGCTATTCGATAAATATTTTTACGAAATTCATTCAATTAAATCTCCAACTTACACATTTTAAGTACCGATTGAAGTTTTCTTATGCGTCCATCGCGTGTAAAATTCCTTATTTTTTTAGATGAAAACGGAAACTTTGATGAAAAGTTTACGAAATCCATTAAGTATATTTTTCTTACTATCGCTTGCTGTGCTTAATATTTTTCTTTAGTTACATTTAAAAATAAGTAAAGAGTTACTTATTAGATTTAAAATTGTTATCTCACTTTCATATGAAAAAAATTATTAAATTTTTCTAACCCATATCATGGGTTAGAAATAATATGGGTTAGATGTAAGATTAGACTATTTAGACTCAATCTCGCTCATACACAGACGCCATTAATTGTAATGACTACTAGTTCAATCAATTATATTTAGCAAAGTGCTGGATTCCCCAACCGCATGGGCGGGAAGTAATATCAGGAACTTAACAACCATTAGGCCAAGTAAGGTCTTCTTAAATTAGTCATGCCCGCATACATATTTATATGAGCCATTGAGCTCCAGTGGGATATTTGAGTTCCTTTGACTTCGTGAACTTCGGCGCATTTCTGAGTGGTAATAGAACATGTCCATTAGTTAGTTCAATTAGTGTTTCTTATAGAGATCGCAGCTTTTCATTTTTAGGGTACGCTACTGAATTTGCTTCGATAACCAAGCTTTGGGAAAGAAAGTTGAATGAAACTTTCACGAAAGAATTAGCTATTGAGCCACTCGGAATGAGGTAAAGAGATTGATTTCTGCCTACGACCGCGGATGCAACAGTATTGAAGAAAATTTCTGTTCGAAACTATTACCTACACAAGGCAATTGTATAAGAATTTGGTAATTTACACCTACATGGTTTCAACGGATTCAAGTTTCTGAAATCAAAACTTACTTACCAAACCGTGGAGAGATTGGCGGACCGGTTTAAGAACTTCAACAGGCCGTGTTAGACAAGCCATGTATGGCAACAAGAGATGAACGCTGCTCAAGAAATTTCGAAATGCTATCAGGTGTAAGAACGCCTAACACCAACACCTAACGCGCAACAGTGTATCATAAAAATAAGATAAAATGAGATTCCTCGAAGAATACCTTTGCTTCAAAAACGGTACGCATTGAGCGTGATACAGACATTTTTCGACTTTGCGTAAGCTTAAGTTTCTGAATTTGTGTTGATAATGCTAGAGTGATCTCACTATTCCAAGAATTAATTTGAGCCGCAAATCGAAAACGCGAATCCTTGAAATCATATTTTTGCGCTTTAAATAACAGCTAAAATTTTTTAAATGAACTTATCTTTCTCAAATAAACTAAGGTAGGCAGTTATTCTTTTGCAACCTTAGTAGTACAAAGGTATACGTTTAAAGAAAGCTACATAACGGCAGAGTGGCTAGAAAAGAGGGAAGATGGGTCTATGTAAATTTTCCTCAGCAGTAATAATTTCGCTTCATTCTTACATGAGTAATAGCTTCTACGGGTGGTACGTATTTTATCCTTTTAATACTTTCATTGAGGTTAGGCAAAATCACGGCAATGCCCAATAAAATAATTCATCTAAAATAGACCTAGCTAAATGAAATTATCAACTAATGTGTATCTATTACATGCAATAAGCATATACACGTAAATATACATATTTTTGCAAAGTTGTTAATACAAAATGAATATCGGTTTATGCAGAGGTTGGGAGAATTTTAACATAAAAATTTATAATTTAACATCAGGCTGAATTATTGTCGATATAATTTACAAGTTAACATGTCACCAGTCTATGGTATGTACCTCTGCCAAACTTTGCGACATAATTCTGAACATAGATAATATTAAATTAAATCCGTCCAAATAACCGAAGCAGTTGTTATGTGTGATTAAACTGCCTATAAATGTGTAATCGCTGAAATAGAAAAAATAAGAAACATTTTAATGATAAAGGAGCCATAAGGACTAAAAATAAGCAATTCTCAAAAGAATCTCTCAGAATACGTGATAAGTGACCGCAGTAAGACACTCGTGGCCGACTACAGGCATTACAAGCCTGGCGAAAATTATCCTTCGCTCTTATTTGTAATGGAAGTAGAAAGAAAATAGCGGGAGGAGTAAATTCAATCGCTTTGCGCTAAAAAGTAAAGTAGACCAAACACGTGCTACTACGGCTTTGACCCAAGTCGACCACTTAAGTTAATAACGCAATTTTGACTCTTTAAATTCAGATAAGGGAACTAGAGGTTGATGAATTAGTTACAAGAGTTTTCAGAACACTACTTCGAAACGAAAAATCAAAAGAATAGCTTGAGACGAGCTAGAGAGCTGGGAATAAAAATCTTGATTAGAACGATTATAAAGTATGCCACTTGAGTTTGGGATACGTATCACTATGTACGAATAATAAAATTTTAAAATGACCAATGCAAGGCTGCCGCGATTGTCTTAGGGAGAGTAAGATCATGTTACTGAGATTGTCTGAGAATTCGGTTGAAAATCATTAGAATCGAGAAGAAATTAAATTGACTGACATGTTTAGACCGCTTATACAAGTAAACCGACCGGGAAAGAGATTAAAGACAGATTAAGAAGTCAGGATTTAAAAGATAAAAATAATCGTACTCATTTAATAAATACAAAATCGCCTGAAAAGGACATCAGATAAATTCTTTCGTTAAAAGGAATGAATAATGAAAATTATGATATGAATAGCCTGGATACATTCTTGATCACTTAACAAGAACGTTTAAGACACTTTTACGAAGAATGGCGGATTCTCTTATACATCCTGAAGAAATTATGACACCCAAAACGAAGCAATTTAATTGTTTTAGAAAAAGTAATCTGCGAAGACCGCTACTGGAATATCACAATAATAAATTACAATCACGAACGCTCGCCCTCAATAAAGATATGCGGGGAGGATATCCTTTTTCTCTCTCATTCCATAGTTGATTCAGTCAACGCGCTTTTTATGTATATCTAATTTGATCAACTAATCAAATCTTTGTCGTTCTTATATATTTTCATTCAGAACCCCCAAACAGTTCTTATATAATGATTGTAATACAACGTTTACGTCAGTACCAAGCTATTTCATTTGTAACGTGACTCATATTAAATAAATAGTAACACACGCAGCGCTACGCCTCTGTGGCACCATAGAGCTACTACTACTGATTAGCAGTTTTGCTTCAAATGGTATTCATTTCTATGTCTTTGCACTATATTCCGCCATAAAAATAGCAGCTGTTATCCATTTCTCGGAACAGTTTGAGCTATTGTTCAGTATTTTTGGTGATGATTGATTTATGCTCAGCAGCGAATGTGTTAAGATTAATAATTGATGGGATAATAGCAATCATTCGAAAATTACTTCCAACATCTTTAAACAAAACATTTCACTGTGTAATGTATTCTTAGTGCCTTATTCACTCTAATATACTAGCAATAGAAACACAATGTAGAAATATTCCTTCAAATAGCAAAAAGAGAAATGCTAGAAATCGATTATTATGCAGATGATATAATTTTCGCCTGTGAGAGGGTGGAAGAGGTGGGAAGGGAAATTCAGGGCAGGCTCCAGACTCTGAATTCAATCCGCCAAAATAAAACGGATAATGAGGCATTTGTAAACTTGATACACGCGATGCAAAGGACGTCCTTCTTCTCTCCCACGCTCTGTAGAAACCCATTTTAACGTAGTTATTCCTAATGAGGGGAGATCCATAACGCGAGAGAGAGCGCAAATAGGAAATAATATAGGGGAACGGGAAACGAATAATATGAGCGAGGGAGTCGTTTAAATAAAAATGTGTTGGGAGCGGGAGAATGTGTATATGCTATCCCGGAAATGGACTCATGTATCCGAGCAATGAATCTCGGGAAACAGAGATTACGTGACTGCAAAAGTAAAACGCAACCCGGCCACCGCAGCTTTTTTTAATAACCGAACATCTTTAAGTCCTCCGCCCTCGCATCTACGCCCGATTCTCTAAAATAAATCTACGATAACAACCCGCTTCCTTTAGCATCTTTATCTCAGAAAACAAAAACTCAGTGCTCTCTAGCCGCCCTCATAATGTAGATGGAAGCCTCCAGATACGATTCGTATTAGCATATATATTAAGACTGGCGCTGCGTAGGCAATCAAAAAAATAAGTGCAAAACGGACGGAATGCGTCAGACTATCTGTGCGAGCGGGGAACAAATGTACAAAGGAAAAATGATTCGTCCATAAATAGAAAAAAGCGCCTAGACTGAATCAATTAGGGGATGAGAGAGAAAAAGGATACCCTCCCCGCATATCTTTATTGAGGGCGAGCGTTCGTGACTCCGAAGGTGGCGAAAAGAATGTTTCACGAGACAAATTTCCATGAGAGAAGTTTGACTATGGAGTGACACCGAGATTTTCCTCCAAGGCGATTATCTTCCCCGAATGATTTTGATGGATACCGTCGTGCGGTTGTACTTATCGCCGTATTCGGACGGCGATAAATTAAATCGAGACAAGATGACGTGACTTATGGTCGCCGCCACGAAGACAAGGAAATCTCCGCGAGGATGCGCGGATTTTACACCAGCGGAGACGAAAAGGTACACAACTATAAATACTTTCAATGTTAGATTAGAATAATAAAATTGTTTGTTTGTCGCTGGGTTTGTCGCCAAGAAAGGGCTCGAATTAAATACATGGAGACAAGCCGTTAAAAGGTCAATTCTTCCTAGGTTTCTACACAGTTACAAATAAACCTCTTTTCCCATCAATCTGTTTTTATTACTTCCAATCGAGTCTTTTCCGAGGAAACCCACCGGGAGAAATAAAATGCTCTGCTGCTTGTATAAGTAATATTGCAAAAATCTGCTTATAATGCTGAATGAAGTGTCATAATTATGGAAATGGAAGTAATGTGTGAGCTGCAGTAAAAAGCGAGCGTAAGTTCAACTTCGAAGTCTTTCCTGGTCTCCTTTCAGATAGATCTTACCATTTTACAGGTCGATCTTTCGTCAAAACGAAAACTTAAATCAAAATTAACGACGAAGGAGATAAAGATCTGGTATGTTGAAGTTAATAATACTGCAGTATATATTTTTTAAGTCCATTTCCTCCTTGCAGCAAAAATCCATATGTGTCACTTTAATTTAAAAAACACCCTATTTTCTACGAAAAGAGAAAGTGACGTTTCAGGAAAGTTCCTGTTGTTTCGACGACTTCAGTAAAATCAGTCTTATTTGTAATGACTAAACCACAAAATTATTTATAATCAAATATATCAATAAAGGTGAGGAAAAGAAACCACAGTAGTACTTCAAATACTTGATATATATATTATTTAATAACTTGAGATTTTAATTAATACTTACAGGAAAGAATCTACGAAAGACTAGAGGAAATAAGAAGCAGATAAAGGACTATTTAACTGTAAGTAAAAATTAAAATATACTTATTCAGAAGCTTTCGTTAAATTCCAATAGCTTTTATTCTACCTAAAATTCCACATTTTTATTCAGACTATAGATTATGATCAAACATCTATTTTGGTTCCAGGAAAATACATAAGAAACGTAATAATGAGAGAGGCGAATTACTTGCTCCAAGCCTGATATCAGAATGTGTAGATATTCCGTGTGTTTTGTACATCGCTTTTTCTGTGAATTAAAAGAAATGTTAAGCGTTGCATCAAATTTCAAATTAGAGCCTGCTAAGATTTAAGATTCCATTTCATTTGGAATCGGTAGTAATGGTTCAAATACGATTGCAATTTATAAATTCTGATTTGTTAGTTTCAAATGGTTACTCAACTATTGCTAGGACCACAGGCACGTCCATTTTCTCAGGAGTAATACACTGACTTGATTATAAGCTAAAATGAACATATTTATTAGGAAATAGATCACATTCATCTTTTGGCTGTTAGCATCTGATGGAATGTTTGAAGTTTGACGAGTAGTATTGCGTGCACGCAGGAAATGTTATCCAAAATAATGAAATGGATCCTAGTAATTGTAAATGAGAAAATTCCTCAAAGCAGTCCAATATGCGACGATTACAAAAGGAAAGTGAAACTTGAAGGATGCATTATTGATATTGTGTAGATATTAGGCAGTGTAGGTATTGGATAAATTAGACAGGACAGGAAATTTTTAAAGGAAACAAGATCCTTTAATAATATAACTTAGCAAAATACCACTAACCAAGAGAGCAAACACATGACTAGTAGAAGCTTCGACGATTAAGTGTCATCTACGAGCAATGGACCATGAAAGAATAAAAAAGGTATTCCCAATTCAGTTGACTTTATTGTAGGAATTGTAGAAAATTAAAATTATAAATTTAAAACACTCCCCCGTAAATGAATTCGAATTCAAAAATTGGGACACAAAAAAAAGAAATTCGAAACCAGACTCGATTTTTTTTCCTTAACTGCGTACAGCTCATCATAAATACCAGCGATATTAACTCGCGTAGTGAGTAAGAGTACATAGCTTCGGTAGGAGGCGAGAAATCTCGCCTTCTTGCAAGATTTTTTTTATCTCCAAGTGAGATTACTTCCAACTCTCGCCAAAATGTTTGTCAAGCACGTTCCTCTCGACAAGAAGCCGTAGAGTAGTTTACGATACCACATAAACAGCACATAAAACGCATTTATGATCATTAGGAGATTTTTACAAATATTTCGCCTATCTTTAACGATTCTCGTGAGTGATACATACAAGTTTTTGGCCGAAAAATCCTCTCTCGGTGTGGTGATCCCATAAAGGACCTCGCACTGCTATTTAGGAGGAAGAAAATAAGAGTGTATTTACGAAAGTAATTTTCTCTTGAGTGCCCTGCGAGCTAATACTTTCATACAAACAATCGTAAGCTAAAAGCGGGCTGGTGAGTGAAAATGGGTGAGCAACCTTTGTGTTGATGATTTCCTTTGCCCCTGAATCCATCATCGAAGGACCTGAATTCTACCAATCAACACTCGACTGAGAATCACACGCATAATTAATTGCATCATTTTCCTCTACAGTAAAATTTCCAGGAAGAATTAGCGGCTTTTCAGAGTTTAATTCTCTCCGAATAAAAAATAACTCGTTACATTGTAGATACATGAAATGATCAGCCCTTTCCTCAATTGAACTCCGTTTCTCCTTAAAACACTAGCATGTTTTAAAGATTGGTAAACGTGGTACTGTATAACGAAATGGAAAATAGAGACAGGAAAAAATACCAAGAGAATTGAGTAGTAGTTAAAATGTCTCAATAGCCGAGGTCGTTTAGCACGTAGGACCCCACCGGAAATCGAACCCGGGACCGCTTTCATCGAAAGAGAATTGAGATTGTAGCGTATTGTGCTGGGTTTTGATGGGACGCTCGGATTCGAATGAGTCAATTAATCTTTCCATATTTTAATAATTATTATTATTTTATTATTTACCGCAAACAAATTTTAGTAATGCGCCTCTTTAAAATAAATAGGGACAAACTTTAAATTAAAATAATTAAGTTAACTGATGGAATTGTACATATTACAGTTTAACTTCAAACGAAAGTTTTTAAAAGTTACTCTTTCATGAATATTTAATTCTACTTTCCCAATATTAATGAGACTATATTACATAATCACAGACACGTTGTTTAATCAAACATATACATCATTTTTCAAAGTAGGAATTAACTGAAAGATTAAAGTGCCAGAAAAACCGTTTTTCACCGCTTTTCACGCTTCTTTTGAACTGAAAATGACGACGAACTCTTCAAGAAAAGTCGCCCTTACAAAGCAGTAAAATTAATAAATGATTTGTCTCTTAACGAACGATTTTTTCGACAATTTTTGATTTCCTAGGTAGACCTCCATCTATATTGGCGTATAGCTTTCCAATCCGATTCTTAGCCTACAGCAAAAAAGATTGGATCGAGAGACCAAAGTAAAACGGTAATTCTCCCAAGAGCGCGCCGTCCCGATAACTGCGCAGCGCATTTAAGCTGCAGACTCTTAGTTCGACAATACTCCGTACGTATTGAAGTATTTCGGCGGCGTCAGTCGCTCTAGGGCGGGAAAGAATCCTGAGAAGCTCATTGGGCCAAACTCACCCACCGCCGCAGCGGCGAACACGACTAATTGTAAGAAGACGGAAGACGTTTCGGGAGCGCGGCTGAGGAGATTTTACCTCGGAAGCAGAAAAAACCATCCCTTCGTTCACCCAGGCGTGTCATAGACGGGAATGCGGAGGAAGCTACGGATCGCAATAAGAAATAAACACGCACAATACTCCAAAACGACCCATAGATTCTTGTGAATGGCGGCATCAGTCACAGCGGGTCAAAGGGGCTTGGGAGGTAATAAATCGGAAGGGAGAGTATGGGCCGACTGCGGTGCGGAGGAAATGCTCGCGATGGGATAAAGGAGTGGGAGGGAAGTCGAGGAGGATGGAAAGTGATGAGATGGGGTTGTGGAAGATGTGGGGGGAGTCTCTTCGAGATTGTGAAGGAAAGAGGGAAGAATGCAAAGATTAAGGAAAGGCCTTGAGAGAGAGGAGGAAAGGGGTTTAGAAGGTTGAGTGGGAGAATTGGCGGGATTAAAGTGCGGGTGGAGTTAGGGTTACGAGGGAGAGGGAACGACTCTTCATCTTGCCTTGGTGCGTTAGAGGGGGAATCTTCCCTCCGCGGAAGTGTATTGCCACGGGCCCCGGCTAGACGCTACTGGATTGAACATGCTTGTGGAAGGATGCTGTTTCACACGGACTATAACCCCTCTTCGGCCTTCATCCGATAAAGCGAAAGTGGAGGGAAGAGGGAGCATTTGGGAGTTTCCCTTTCTTGGGGTGACATTTAGCGGGGTTTTCTCTCCGAGGCCGAAAACACTTCTCTATGACAAAGAAAGGCGACCGGAGAAAGAGTGGGTACGAGATTTCGCGTGCCACTTCAAATGTGAGCCACTCAAAACTTATCCCGGCAGGAAATGAGAGTTGCAATATCACTCTGAAAGATCCCTTGCATGGCTTAAACAAAAACTTTGATCCCCGAATTCATCTCGAATTCCTCGAAGAGGGGAACTCGACTGAGTGAGCCAAAAAGGAGTCGATCTCTAAACAGATTGCCATTGAGGAAATTGGATTGCCCTACATCTTTTTATGTTATTTGTTCCTTCTTCTCTATTAACGCCTCCTGAGAACATAGTCGTTCTCCTTCAAGTAGTCTCAGGGATCTTCTCCCTATTTATATTTTTGTTATTCTAATTGAAGATTCAGTCAGCGAATAAAAATATCTCATCGACTACGAGCGATAGGCTCAGTTTTGATTCATGCCTGATTTAAGGCAGCGGCAGTTTGGCCTTGTGCACGTAACAAATATCATATAATTCATAACCGAAGTTCTGTAATAAAACAAAATTGTAATTAAAAATTAGGTAAAATTATTAAGTTTACTTGGAAAGTGAGAGTTGTAACATTTATTTAGCATACTTCCTTTCAATTTATGGATAATAATAATTTCAACGCTTGTGAATGATGCAAGAAAATAAATTCTTCCAAAAGAAGTAAAACTAAATTTAAACCAAACGTAATTAGTTTGCGAAACAGACGGAACAGAACTTAATCTACATATGTTTCGCCGCATTGGCGTGACATTCAGGTAGGTGAGAATTTAGAAAACAATATTCCAACGAAAAAAGGATGAAGGTGAGAAAGAAATGATGAGGCGAATGAATTGGGTAGAGAAGGCCAGGATGAAGGAAATGGTAGGATTACAGGGAAATGAATAACACGGAACATTTATTCGATATGTGTTTCATGTATATCAAAACGTACCGGGGGTTAGAAAAACGTGTTTAAAGCTATCATGAAAGAGTTGTCGAGGAAAACACGTCTCCGGTAGTTAGACAACAATCTTTGTTTCCTTAAAGCCCTAGGATTATTTTCAGTATTTCAGAAATATAAAAATGACTACTATTGTTAGCTATATGAAGAAATTTCGCAAAAACAGACGAAGTAGGGAAGAGGTAAACATTTAACAGGAGATTGAAGGGGAATGAAGGAACCATTTTTTAAGAATTTAATATGTTTTTTTTTCAACGTACGACTGACGCTCAAATGATNATAACTAACTCAAATAATACAGCTAAGTGGTGCAAGGTTTTTATCGAAGTCACATTCCGTATCCAGATTAAATAAGCAACACGTTCTGATTGCGGAACTTTAGGGGTCAATCATCAAGTCAAGGACTGTGTCATCCAAATTTTGTAATGCGAAGGAAATTTATAGGAATTTCTTCGAGTGAATTGGTGCACTATTATTAACTAAAAATTATACAAGGTTAAGCTTTACTTTCTTAAATTTACGCGTATACAAGCATAAAAGACGGATTCAACACTAAAACCACTAACATCACATTATTTCATTGGTTAAGATTAATTTTGAATAGCTATTTTTATTAACAGTGGAACAATAATTAGGCCATCAATATCAAATAATAAGAAAAAAATCAACAATAAACGTAGCTCAATTTATAAATTTTAGCTGCCAAAATTAGAGTTATTTATAAGAAATAAATTAATTCTTAACTGGATAGTCTTGGTACTTGGATGCAAGAAGTGAGTGTAATATCACGGGAAAATTGATTAAACCGTATTCAAATGAGCAATTAAAGATTCTAATGGATCAGTACCACTGATTACTCCACAATGGAAATTGTTACGTGCAATCGAAGCTTATTAAGAAGAACTTTCATACATTGTACCCTTTCCAACCGTAAGGTCAGTTCCTAAAGTTTTCTAATAAAAAATACACATTTCTTCCTGAAATTCTAAATCTTTTCAAATTAAGGAATCGGAATTCCTTTAACGCTGCATAGAAGTCGGTAAGTGCCAAAATAGGATCAAGTAAAGCCAATTCGGGGCCATTTAAATATTGGTCATTAAAATTACGTCTAAATTGGATACTTCCATCATGCAGCATAGTTTGAAATAAGAATTCCTTTATTCTCTGCCCATGACGGCCTTTAAAAACCCCATTCACGTGTTAAAACGTCATTTGAGAGTAGAATATTTCATTCTGTCGCCGAGGACATTTTCTTAAGTCGATCGAAATTGGTTTCGAGTTGCAAAGGCCCCCCAAACAATCAAGAGAAATATTCGAGCGTGAAAGTTCGCCTGCATAAGATGCGCACAGCGGAAGTGATGACATCGCAAACAACCAGAAATTAAGCCCGGAGCAAAGCCCACCGTCACATAATAAATATCATTTCCCCTCGAACTTCACTCACCCAACTCCGCCATGCGAAAGAGGCCGGAGTGTTGTAAGAGGAAGAGATGAGGGAACCTCCAAACAGAGGTTTGGGAGGGAAGTGGGAAAAAGGAGGAAGGGATTCAACTGACGGGATGGACGCCGCCGATATTAGGAAGCATTTCCCCTTGTGCGAGAGATTCACTACCATCTCCTACAGTAATTGACTCGCGGGGGCTCAGATAGAGATAGGGGAGGCGACACTCTGGCGGAGAATCGGGCCGCAGTGGCAGTGGGGGAAGGGAAGGAAGGAAAAGGAACGGGAAGAGAAAGAGGGGAGACTGCTGGGAGAATAGGAAGAATCCGAAAATAGGGAAGAATGGTCGAGGGGAGGGTAACGGTTAAGGAAAGTAAGTGGTAGAGAAAAGAAAAATTGTGGAAACAAGAATATAGAGAGAATTTTAACGTATTTTTTTCTGTACTGAAAGCATTAGTAATCGATAAATTTCATTATCCGCCAAAAATTCCTGAATCGAAAAGAACGAAAAAAATTAAGATTTCACATATTGTGGTTAGTTTCACGAGTTCGAATTATATATGATATGCCTACATACTGAACTACAACATTTACCTTTCCTTGAATTGTTATTTTGAATCCCAAGGTTTAGTAAGACTTCGCCTCACACCTTCGTCTTTATTTTACACTTTAAATGTATGTTTTACTTAAGTTTATGATAACGATCACATTACTAAGTATATGTGTACATGATATCGTGGCACAATCTCCTGTATATTTGCGCAACTGTATATCTGACGAGACATCAGCTCACTTTCAGTAGTTTTAATTAATATTATGCGAATGCTATTCGCCAATAAATTACTACTACTTTAACTATATAACCAGGAATCGGAATATTCGTTAGAGCCGATTCGCTAGAACTTACTCGCACACCTGATGTTTCATTGCGTTAGGTTTTCTATCATCTTTTGTAATGAAACTCTTACCGGTTTCCGGAAGATTGGCACAGTATATTCTCCAAAAAATTGTATGATTTTATGTATTGCGCGTAACTGTTTTAAATCCGGTAAAAGAAGATAAAACTCTAAGGAAAAAGTTTGTAGAAAATTTCAGCAAGCAATTTTCTGTAGCGAATTCTCCTACAGTCGGTAACACTTCTAATTAAATTTATCAAAAATTATCCTTATACAAGAAAATGTATAAACTGATAAGATATATTAGAAGATTTCCACAGAGATATCCATGAACTAGAAATCAAAGTTTGAACTTAAATAGCAGAAAGTCTAACTGTAGTGGCAGAGAAAAATACCAAATATTAAAATTCTACTACATAAACATAAATAACATTCTTCTTTTTATAACCCATTATATACAGACTTAATCATTCTATCAAGTATTTACTTAAAAAAAAACTTCCTGAAGAAGTAGTAGTAGTGGTATTGTTAAAAGTGCTTCGACAGTTTAGGTCATTTCGCACGTAGGACCCCGCCGGGAATCGAACCCGGGACCGTTTTCACCGAAGTCGAACGATTTCCTGAAGAATGAAACTTTCATGAGCATATGACGCAAAAGAACATAATGAAAATAGTTATCAGAAACTAATAATAGGGCTCATGTAATTCTACAATAAAATTACCTCGAAGTTTATACGAGTAATAATTAATATAATATTTCTTTCGGCTTCGTTTCCTTTAACCTCCGTTCATGCCCAGGTAGATTCCCATCTTCAGGTACTCATTAAAAGCAATAGCAGGTTATGACGATACGATGGATAGTAAGATTTCCAAAGTTGTATAAAGTTGGCGTGAATTGAGCAGCAAAGATAAGATCTTTCTGAATAAAATAGTCCTACTACTACAGACCTACACCGCGGAAAGATGTACGAAATAATTAACTTGGGCTAAAAAACGGATTCTAGTCGGTTGCAATAAATTAAATCTACAGCCAAGGAAGAATGACAATAGAATACTAACATTCGTGAGCATAGTAAAAACTAAATAGATTTTCTTTCAAATTAAATTATAACTAACTCAAATAATACAGCTAAGTGGTGCAAGGTTTTTATCGAAGTCACATTCCGTATCCAGATTAAATAAGCAACACGTTCTGATTGCGGAACTTTAGGGGTCAATCATCAAGTCAAGGACTGTGTCATCCAAATTTTGTAATGCGAAGGANGGATTATTTTCGAGAAAGGAAAATATTTTTTAAATACTGCGGGCTTTAAAAAATGGGAACCAAGTAAGCGAGCAAACTTGAGTTTCCCGGATCCTCCGTGTTTGAGAGTGTAAAGTGGATTTTCGTCAAAGTAATTGATTAATCGACGTGGGTGAAAAATGAAAATATAATGAAAAAAGAATGCTAAGGCGCCCTTCTTTTTGTAAAAGATTTAAGGAGGAGCTTTCGTGCAAACTTCATCGCAAAACGGAGAGAAGATGCAGAAAAAAATAACTATGACTCACATGTAATTCCAAATGCTCAAATGAAAGTTACAGATAGGGTCGACGATTACTTTATCCAAATTAGAGCGGAGGATTCTATCTAAGAATTCTACTAATTATAATGTTTAAATTTTTTTACGCACATCTTTAAATGTTAAATTATAAGTACCGAGTACTTTAACAGTCAAATTATCATTATTTCACCAATTTCGGTCATTATTCTAGCTATGTGCGGACTTTTTGTTGAGATGAATGGTGTAGTTGTTTCAAAGGTGTAAATGTGTAAACTTATAAGTCATCACTGAACGGATGGCAAAAGCATTTAGCGAAATATAGGAAGGATGGCGGGAGGGGAAGGTGTGTACTTGCGGGGGTAACGAGTTAAGAAAAGAAAACCAAGAAAGTGAAAGAACCGTAATTTTGGCAGACTGAAAGCAGAATCCTAACCAAGAAATTAAAATTCTCAAAATGCTCGACGTACATTATATATATNACAATTTGGTTGAGTACATCTATATATAATAAAAATCTTTCAGGATTATGATATTTAATGTTCGGAGCGAAAAAGAACGGTTCGACGAAAGCTTAGGGATCAGAACGGAAACAGAAACGAAATTCGCTGTTTTCAGCGAAAAGAAACGAAAACCGGAACCGGAAGAAATTAACGTTCGATTCCCAAAGTGAAACAGCAAGGAAAGAGAATGGGGGACCAGTTTTGTAAGGAAAACCGGAGGAACGGAAATTAAAAAAGGTGTGAGAAATGGAGACGTGGTGAATAAGGGAGAGGAGAGAGTAGAAGGCAAGGATGTTCAAATTATAGTAAAGGTGCAAGGAGAGGAAGAAGTCTGGCAAAGCACTGAGGAAGGAAGAACTATCGGGAGGGAAGGAAAAAATTTCTTTAAAGGATGACGCTAATGATATTAAGGTAGGAAGGAGAAAGTGGCCACAGACGTAAAGGAAGTGGAGGAACTCCTTTAAGGCAGAATGATAATATTTGAAAATGAGTAAGAAATCACACAACTTTTCCAGGTAAGTTAAAGGAATAGAAATCAACGAGGTAGGAAAGACGAAAAACGAGATAATGGACCAATTAATCCAAATAAAGCAGGAATCAAACATGTGTAATTAAAGTTGATGGGAAGTATTCATAACGAAAGTTGGGGCGAGATAGTTTAACAGTAACGTTTAACATTCTCAATATCTTCTTTAACTTACGTTCATACTTCTTACGGGACTCCCGAAAATATTTAAAAAGAAAATAAAAGTAGTTTTGAATAACGCGCAAGGGTAATTTTCCCGAAGAACACACAATATCATTCACGCCTGAAACGGAAAAGATCGCATACCAATAAACACAATTGAATATATACAAAAGGAAGAGAAATACATTGCTTAAAAAAGCAATAGATAAAATTCGATACTTTAATTGAATATGTCATGGTATCGATAAATAAATAAGGTCTTTATTTACGGCATAATTGTGACTATAAAGTCTCCTCTTCCATATAACCCATCGTCAATGTACTTTATATCTAATTAACAAACTATATTGAAAGGTAATTAAATTAATAATTTATAAAAATTTAGAATAAGAGGTTATTGTGATGTAACAGAGTGGCGTTCAGATGTTATCCAGTCTTTAGTTTGAAATCAAAATACTTAATCATACAATCAACTTTAGGAATTTGTCCATCCTTCCATCGCGATAAGTGACCAAAAGAGCCTGACAACAACCCCTTTAACTAATCCCCTCACAACTTATCTCATCAATAAGAGTCACTCGGAAAGGTTTGAGAAATTCTCGATTTCGGTTAAATCTGCTGCAGACAAAACAAACAAAAGAACGGGAGGATGCGGAGGTGAGAAAATTAAAAGTAAAGCGGCAAAGTGAGCTTCGATGATAGCAAGCCTTTTCAGACTAGATAAGAGGAAAGGTACGGGAAGCGAAAAAGATGTATCGCCACGGGAAGAAATAGGCAGGAATTGGACAGCGATATATTAAAGAACATGCCATAGCATCCATCCTTTGGCCTCTTTTCCATTGATATTTTACCACTTCGAATCTCAATCCACTCCCAACTAGACACTCCTTTTCTACGTTTGCCCGATAAAACTTTCCTCCTCTACCAAGCCTTTCCTTCCTTCCCTCTTCGCAGTTAAACCTCTTCCTACCCCACTTCACTCTCCCTCTCGGTGCCTCCCGACAGCGAATCTCCCTCATCCTTCGGCTACGACGAGACTGCAGCCCACAAAACATACGACCACGATATTGATTTTTAACTCACACGAAGTCTTGCTTTTTGGGGCTGAAGGGGTTGGGGGACGAGACAGAGGGGGCGGGGGCATGCATGGTGTGGATTGCGGAAGGGAGGGAGGGAAAATGAGCCATGCCTTTGGCTGGCGAGAGGTTTACATCCTATTATATAGACGGAGACACCGGGCAGTCATGGGCGACTCAAGGGGTGCATCCCCGCGAAACCCTTCAGGTTTTTACGCCGCGAAGTATTTCAGAAGGGTTTGTGTGCAGTGGGAGAGGGAAAAAGACGGGAGTTAGATGTCTCCGTTCGGATGCCCTATCATCTACTGAATCAAGTTTCTGGCCCCATTGGGAGGCCGGCGCGGGCCAGAGGCGGACTGTCGAAGAGGAAATATCGGAGAAAAGGATAAAGGACGTAAAACAGCGGAAAAGAGGATTATTTTCGAGAAAGGAAAATATTTTTTAAATACTGCGGGCTTTAAAAAATGGGAACCAAGTAAGCGAGCAAACTTGAGTTTCCCGGATCCTCCGTGTTTGAGAGTGTAAAGTGGATTTTCGTCAAAGTAATTGATTAATCGACGTGGGTGAAAAATGAAAATATAATGAAAAAAGAATGCTAAGGCGCCCTTCTTTTTGTAAAAGATTTAAGGAGGAGCTTTCGTGCAAACTTCATCGCAAAACGGAGAGAAGATGCAGAAAAAAATAACTATGACTTCAAAAACGAAACACGATAAAATGAGCACTTTTACGAAATGAAAAAATAATGCCCAGGGCAATATCGAAACAAAATATTCATGGTAAATAAGTGATATGCATGGACTTTCGCGGTCGCTGAAATATTTGAATCCATCGTCTACAAACAGCCGAGTGAAGTATCGTAAAACGGAAGCTCTTACCTCTTCCAAAATATCGACTACTCGCTAGTTTCTGTCATAGGCAGATTCCGTCGTTCACGGAAATCCCGCCTCTGGTGCTCAATCAACTCGGAGGTGATGGAAAAGGAGAAGAGGAAGTGGGAAGTGGATGCGAGATTGAGGGGAGATAAAGACTCGTAATTTTGCCCTCACCTTCCTTCATCAAAGGCCACAATCGATCCCTCATTCACTCAATTTACAAATGGTTAATTTATGAATGATAGACGTCTCCTCTTCTTCAATTTATTTCGTAAACGATAATCTACACCATTTTGTCGTGAAATAAAAAATTACGCTTAAATGCTATCTTTACCCTTTTACTTCGGGCGACCAAATCCTCTTTCAGCTTCCTGCTTGATAATCTAATCATTATATAATCTTTAATAAGAATAAAAGATAAATAATACATTCTTTCGCTGGTTTTTCGCTGGCTGGTGAGCTGGTTTTTTATATTTTCCCTCTACTTTTCCCATTCTCCTGTTTGTGTGAACTAGTGCATTGAATAAGGGCTTTTGTCGATCTTAAATCCGGATTACGAAGGAGGGTTGGTAGGTTAGGGGGACATTTTACCCACCATAAAACAAACATAATAAGAAATGAAAGAAATGCCTCGATACGGGGCAGTCGAAATAAATAAAAAACTCTCTGATAAACTCCGCTCCCCTTAGTTGAAGATAACGCGTTAATTTT